>VDFB02369859.1:0-49137 GCA_007258455.2 Sequoia sempervirens | reverse complement strand
AGTCCCTTTGTTTTAATATTTTATTTCCTCTGCAGGGTTTTATTTTCCAAAGTCTTGGTTGGCCCTATGTTTCATCATTTAAAAATAACTTATGTCATTGTTTACCATCCTCCTAGTGATGTCCCCTTGTCTTTTTAAACAATGTTTTGTTTTGCACAAGTATGAAGTTTGCGCGACCGTTGATCAACTATCGTTTGATCTCAGTTGCTCCCCACCATCCCGTGATGACCCCACCACACCACTTTGGTTGATCGTGATATCATGGGCGGGTGCCACATGTCCTATCTGGTGAGGCCGAAGGTGATAAGTTTGGTTGACCGTCGATCAATTGTCATCAGATCTTAACAGTTTCCCGCCACCACCTGATCAAAAGTTGCAAGGTTTTTACTGATTGTGATATCACAAGCAGGTGTCATGTGTCTCATCTGATGAAGCCGAAGGAATGAATGAAATATTGTGGTAAATTAATCCGGCCTTAATACATTAAAAGGCAGGTTACTAAAGTGTTCTTGAGGTGCACATGTTTTAAATCAGTGGATATGTTATAATCTTGATGAAAAAGTTGCTCGATGGTTAATAATAAGGTTGGTGACTGTGTTGAAGGAACAAGATCGTGAATGCTCAAGATCTATGGTTGCACGCCATCGTGTGATCCAAAGTTGCAGGATCTTTAATGATTGTGATATCATGGGTGACTGCCACATGGACCTCCTTAGCAACATATGGTATGGTGTGATCCTTATTGCCACGTCAGTGATTGTGTTAGCTTGTTTTGAAGACGGTTGTTCGATGATTTGATCTAACTGAAGGATCAACGGTTAAAGTTTAATTCTACATCAAATATGGTTGGAGCCGTTCGTGCAATGTATGAGTGAGATTTAATGGCAGATGAGACTTTTGCTGGCATGATTTGATCAAGATAAAATCAATTCTCCTATTTTATTTGTATCACAAAGCATTCAAGTATTTTGCGGAGCAGTTTTAGAGCCGAAAGCAAAGTTGTAAATATCTACAGCTAGAATTTGGGACTTTTGCAAATAAAGTCGTGAGTTAATTTATGTGCTTCTTGGTCATTCTGCACTTGAATTTGGGAAAATATTTGTTGTGCTTGTCATTGAGCTTGTTGATAAACGTGTTAGGACTATAGTTTAATTATAGTTGTGAGAAATTGCAGTGTTTTGTTCTATAATTTTCTATCTCTAGTTAGTCCTAGCTATTGAAAGTGTGAAATTGTAAAAAGACCCTAGTTTGTCCAAGATGGCACCGACAAAGCAACATTCTAGCCAAGTTGACTATTTAAGAAGAAACATGTACGATGATTTCTTGGATCAATTTCCCTGGTCAACAAATGATAGGAAGAAGGGATTGGTTCTAATGCAAGGGAAAATCCTAGGGGAAGGGTTAGTATATAATTTCTCTAACATTGTCGATGTTAGGGTTCCTCTCATAGGCTTGGAAATGTTCAAATTATGGTATGGATAGAGGAATTTTCCTCACCTCTTTTCAAATGGCTAGATGTATGATTTGGGAAAGCTGGTGGTCCCAAACATGTTCCCTAACATAGACTTACTTAGGGCAGTGGCTGCAAGATATGACCCTGTCACATGGGTAATTAGTGATAATGATGGAAAGGTTTTGTTGAACGTTAATAGAGAAGAGGTCCAAAAGATTTTTTACTTGAGTGAACCAAGTGAAGACTTGGTTCCTATCAATCGTGAGGAAATGAAGCAGGAATATGCAAAGTTGAAGTCTCTTTTTAGAGCTAAGTTGCTTCCACCTCATCTGGCTAGGGCAGGAGGTTCACGATTTCATATCAGCCCCAATGACTAGGAACCTTTCAGATTAAACTATTTTGCAAATCATTTCTTGGCCACTTTCTATTCATTGTGTCATATTTTGGGTTTCAGTTATGGTGCGGTGATTCCTATTGCATATATGTTCATGGGGGTGCAAATACAACACCCTAACTTCTTTGTGACATATGACTTTGCTTCTTTCTTGGCTGAGAGGATACATGAAGGGTTGTCAAAGTTGCAAAAAAATGATACTGACACTCAATTCTTCTAGTATTATATGTTGATGCATATGTTCTTGTTCAAGAATGCTTACTTTTTCTTTGAAAATATGGAATTAAGGCAATCGATTGATGGAGAAAGATTTCCAGTAAAATTATGGGTTGTAGATTTATCTTGCAATAAGGAAAGCACCAGCTACGTGCAATTTGATAATTGTTTTGCTTCTAGATTGAGGGCTAGACTAATGGTGAATGTACCCAGGATTCCTGGGGAATTGCATGATTTCCTCAGGCCAAAAGGGAGGAAGCCAGAATTAAAATTTTTCCATAACTGGGGTGACATTATCCTATACCCAGTCAGTACTGTTTTGAGAGTATACGGATTTCAAGGAACCCCCCATATACTACCATACAATGTGCCACCAAGAGTGGGGTTTGCAGAAGTTATGTGGCAAATAGGTTGTATCCATGAGGACAACCTCACAAGGAGGGGTAAGGGAACATTTTTCCCTGATTATACAGTGGTGTCTGATTTTTCCTTTTCAAAAGGAGGTTGGGTGCATTTTGAGAAATTATTTGATGATTACCATTTGAGGTGTGGTCCAAAGCAGCAGCATGATCCTAAGGGTTTCTTTTCCCTTTTCAGACAAAGAATAAAGGCTGGAAAATTTGTGCATGAGTTCAACTTTCTTGAGGATTTGACCAGAAATGAATTTGATCTAAATAGGTAGGAGTTGAACAAGGAGAAATGGATATCTTATGATAATCTATTAGATATTGTACATAAGATGGATCCAAAGTATAATCCATTGTTGGAGTTCAATCCATACCATAAGAAGATTGACTTTCTAATGGAGAACTTCAAGGAAATTATGGGCACATTGAGGACCAAAAAGATAAATTTAGAACTGAGTCTGGGTGTACAAGAACAAGGTGTAAGGCCAATTGAAACAAGGCTAGCATACCAGCCTACAGAAAGGTGGCCTATTTATAGGAGGAAAAAGGATGATAGCAGTGATGAAGAGGAAGTGGACAGAAAATGAAAGAAAATAATGAAGTTTCCTTCACAACCAAGTCCAAAATTCAAAGTGCCTGGGGAAATTAAAATCATTGATTTAGAATCATCACCAGAAGACAGTCCCTCATCACCACCATCTAAGCCAATCCCTAAAAGAAAAATAATTGATCAACCATAGGAGGATCTGATGGATGAAATTATTGTTACTAATCAGGACATGCAAGTTGGTATGCCTTCCCCTCCTAGGCCAGCTGAATTGTTTCTATTTGATTTAGATATGAAAGGAAAAAGTGTATAAGATGCAAGAATGGAAGCATGTAAGGAGTTTCTAGATGACAATACATTTGTAAAAACTCCTGTATTCTTGCAATTGGTATGGAGGATGAAATTTGAAGAATATCAAGAGAAATGTAAGAAGAGAAGAAAACTAAGGCCTGATAGGTCAAACCAGGATAATGATGAGGAGGTAAAAGCTGAATTAATCAAGAAATTTAAGAACATCACTCCCGAAGAGGGAAGAAGATTGGTGAGTTAGGTTGGTGTGTTGATTCTTCCTAAATGGAAGATTCCAGATGATGTAGCATTTAATGCTATTTTAAAGTCCAAGCATCCTTTGCAAGACTCTGAAGAAGAAGTCAAGGCAGCATTGCAAGATTCTTCCTTTAGTGAGGAATATGAAACTTTGGTAATTTGAGAATTGGCACCAGAAAGCCAAATTTTATGGATATTAATCCAAATTTCAGAGGAGGATTAATAATAAAGAGAGCTTAAGAGACCTCAACCATTGAGGCCACTAATTTGACTGTGAATGTGGCCAAATTGGCCCAAAAGACTGCTGAAAGGGAGGAGGCTAAAAAGAAGAGCCTAATGGAGAAGTATAACCTTTTGATTGAGGAATAAAACAAGATGCAACAAAAAAAATTTGAGTTGCATACTGAGGTGGAAAGGTTTAGGTATAAACAAATTGGGGAGACATCAAGTGCTCCAGGGACCAGTACATTACCTTCCACAGTAGGGTCAGTTCCTCCTGCTTCTCCAATTGTTTCCACACTAGGGTCTCCCAGTCAGAATCTTTCTCTCACCCCTCCTTTAGAACAAATTGATGAAGAAACAAAGTGCTCTGTTGATCCTACAATGAAGCAGCTCTTGCAAAGAATTGATGAATTTCAGACATCATTGAAGGTAAGTGAGGAGGGATCTCTTTCAAAGAAAAAGGAGACTG
The DNA here is from genome assembly GCA_007258455.2 of Sequoia sempervirens. Classification (NCBI taxonomy): domain Eukaryota; kingdom Viridiplantae; phylum Streptophyta; class Pinopsida; order Cupressales; family Cupressaceae; genus Sequoia; species Sequoia sempervirens. Next base: position 44,883 of record VDFB02369859.1, on the reverse strand, counting down.
TCACTACTGTCTTGAGGCATTTAAATGAAAAGGTTGATAGTAAATTTCTATCTATACATTCTTTATATTCTTTGTTGTTAGATGCAATAAAGAATATTGATAGGGATCGGGAAGTAGTGATACCATTGATTGAAAATTGGATACCTAGGGCTAGTGATTTGGATGTCATGTATAAGGCTTCAAGGTTTGATACAAATAATAGGCCCTAATTATTAAAGCCTACTCAAGTGTTTTTTAAATCATTGCAAGGTTTCTAGACCCTACTAGATGATTTGAGTAGGAAGATCAGGGAATTGGTGAAGAATTTTAATGATTGGGGTAACACATTGTTACCAAATATAATTGATGAGTAGGGGAAAATCAAGTCACTCCAGCAGTGGCAGGATCAAGCAAGTGAAGTCATCAATGATCAAATTAAATTAATTTGTGATGACTCAGATTATGACTTGTTGGTGAGTTGTATGGATAAAATCATTAGTACCAGCTCATTTTTGGAAGCTTTTGAAAGAGGTGCAAATCAGGTAGCAGTAAAATACACACCTTATAATGCCAAGGTGAATGAGGTGATTAGTTTTGACTAGCTGACTGATGAAGAATACCATAAATGGGTAACTAAATGTTTGACTGAGGAAGAGTAAAAGGAATGGACTACTAACAAGTGGTAAATCGGATGTTGTGGTTACAACGATCTCCAATTTTTCTTTGATGGCATTCTCGGTGCAAGTTTCTTGTGGTTTTTTGTTGTTGCATCAACTTTTCTCAGCTGACATGATGAACAAGAATATTCTCCAAGGTGATGGCTATTGTAACTATTTTTGGAATATCACCAGGTGTTCCAACTGGCTGGTGATGTGTACTTTCTGGCCCAGTGCTTGTTTGTTCCTTCATTTTCTATAAGAAGGATTTCAAGGCTAGAAGTACGGGTTAGCAAGTTAGATAATTTTTGGTTGAGTCTAGGTGAAGTTGCAGAGAAAATTGTAAAGTCTAATGGTTTTAGAGAGAAATACAATTTAGGTTCTGAGTTATTTTGTAATCGGTTTTGAATTCATGGGGATTTAATGTTGTATAACAGTACTAGCATTTGAGTTGAAATGATAAATTCAAACTCATGTCTCTCCACTATACATGCATATATGAATTTTGAATAAGATGACTAAGGGTTGTTTCATTCATCTCACTCTTGTGGTGTGTATAATCCTTATTTTTAGCTTTAATTCAAGGGAATTAATTAAAATGCTTGAATGGGATTATGGTAGGATATGTTCTATATAAAGAGTTTGATAAGTAGTATTGGGTGAGGATGCATACTAATGAAATTGTAATGCAATATTGTCATGGATCTTATATGTTATGTATTAAATCTGTCATAAACCTTTAGATGCTTATGAATTTGGCTCACACTGTGTGGATATGTAGCACTTAGATCTAAGTTGTAATTATTTGTGTAGTTCAATAATTTTTTTTCTTTGCCTAGAGCTTGCTACAAATTTCAAATTAATGACTATATTTTACTATGGATTGTGTTGTAGTTATCTCATGCTCCACATAGTTGATATTATCAGTGAACAACCAATTTTATTTGATATTATCCTATTGTGTTGAGCTATTCCATGAGATTATCTATTATGTGTTAATGTTGTTTATGATATTGGTGCAGAGGTTGTAAACACATTAGAGGATCACCCTTAGGGTCTTAGAGATCAAAAGTATAGGAGGCTTTTCAAGTCCTTGTCGATTGGTCGAGGTCTTGAGCTGCCCTTGATTAGATTAGCAATCCCATGGGTAGATTAGAAGACCAGCAGTTACGGTCTCAAAAACAAGCCAACACCTTCTGCAGCACTAGCCCTAAAACCCCTAAACCAAGTGGCTTATGAAACTCTAAGCCTTCAGCCCTCCTCCTCTCTCCTCCTCCTCCTCCCTCCCTCTCTCTCTCTCAAGTCTCACCCCTCCTACCCCTCTCCCTCTCTCAAGTCTCTCTCTCTCACTCCTCTGCTCCCTCATCTACCTTAACCATCCTTACCTTCTATCTCTCTCCCTCCCTCCCTCTCTCTCTCCTTTGAATCCCTCTATCTCTCTCCCTCTACCTATTGGTTGTTTTCTTTGTAACAGGAGTTGGTCTTCTAATTTACCTATGGAATTGCTAGTTCTAATCAAGGGCAGCTTGAAGAACCTGGACAAACTTGACGAGGATTTTAAAGAACTCCTACACTTTGGGATCTACAAGATCCGGGAGGGTGATCCCTTAATGCGTTTACAACCTCTGCACAATTATCATAAACAACATTAACAACAAAAAGATACTCTCATTTAATAGCTCAACATAATAGCATATTATTGAATAGAATTGGTTGTTCATCAGTAATATCAACTATTTGGAGCATGAGATAACTACAACACATTCCACATTGTAAAATAGTCATTGATTTTCAATTTGTAGCAAGTGCTAGGTAAAGACAAACAAAATATTGAACCATACAAATTAGTACAACTTACATCAGTGCCATATATCCAATATTGAGGGAGTCAAATTCATAAACATCTAAGGGTTTATGACAGATTTAACACATAACATATAATATCCTTGAGAACATTGCTTTACAATTTCATCAACATGTATTTTAACCCAATACTACTAATCAAATCCTTATACATAACATATCCACCGACAATCCCCATTTCAGATGTTTTGAATGCTTTGTGATACCAAAAGTAGAAGAATAGTTCTTTATTTTGATCAAACCATGGAAGTAGATGTCATGGCTGCCATTCAAGCTTACTCGCGTGCTGCATGAATGGCTCTAATTGCATTTGATGCAGATTCAAATATTAGTCATTGATCCTTCACCTTGGTGAGATCATCGAACGGCTACCTTCAAAGCAAACTAACATAGTCTCCATCGTGGAAATAAGGGGCCCACTATACTACTCGTTGCCAAGGAGATCCATGTGGCACCCACCCGTGATATTGCAATCAATAAAGACCTCACAAATTTTGATCACGCGATGGCGGGAAACTGTGGATCTCAACCATCGGCAATCATGTTCGTTCAACATAGTCGCCAGCCTTGTTATTAACCATCGAGCACCTTTCTACTGAGATTATAACATCTCCATTGATTTAAAAAATGTGCATCTTATAACTGCTTTAGTAACCCACAGCATAATGTATTAAAGATGCATCAAAGTATTTATCATTCCTTCGGCTTCACTGGATTGGACACATGGTGCTCGGCCATGATATCATGATCAACAAAGACAGTGTGGTGTGGTCATCGTGAGATGGTAGGGAATGACTGAGATCACACGATGAAAAATAAAAAAAATTATTAGGGGAGAGGGCGCACTCAACCATGATGATAATACCCAGTCTTACCACATATTTATACTATATATTGTAAATAAACAATCCAAATGTAAATAAAGAAAAAACTAACTGTTGATAAAAATGGACCCATACTTGAACACATGATAACCTCTAAATGTTATATGAAAAAAACATAAATACATTCATGAAGAAGTGAAAAGTTTTTTTGTTTCAAATAAAATATCACAACTCTCCACTATAAGTATATCATTTAAAAAATAAAATTCTCATTTAATAAAACAAGACACTCATTTAAACAAGTATTGTTATCATAGTGAAAAAATATTGTTCTTATGTGTACAACAATTGGGGTAGCAATGTATAAGCATTGCATAATTTTATATTAATAGTTTGTCCTATCACAAATATAAAAGGTGAGCACAATAAATAACATGTATTTTCCCATTAAATGTGAAGGATTTTCAAAAAGTTTTAGTGTTCAACTATTGGTCCATTTTGTTCAATATAAGTTGTATTTTAAATAATTATGTGTTGTTTTTATAACATAAAATAGATTTTTTGTGTTCAACTATTAGTTCATATGTGTTGAATATAAAAGGTAGAGATATCAAAGATTTATGGTTAACAATAAGTATTTGGTCCACTTAGGTTGTATATTAATTTTAATTTAAATAAAAATATCATATTCTACAAGCAACAAATGATATTTTTTTGGTTCAACTATTGGGGGTTCCATGGTTAAGTTTTGGTCAAACCTTTAAAAAGTCAAATTTTAGACATTTCTCAAAATATTTTCCGATGTAGCAAGTTGCATGATGAGTCATGCCTCCAAACCTTAGTTATAGATAAATAAGAGACTAGTCTATATTTCAAAAAAAAAATGAAGGTTCTACGATATTCCAGTCAATTGCTACATGCTGAGAAAGTTAGCCTGCACGACTACTAGGCCCTCTCCCCTAAAGGAATAAGGGGACATCACTAGGCTGACGAAAAACAATGACATAAGTTGTTCTAATGAGGGAACACAGGACCAACAAAATACTTAGGAAAAATAAAGTCAGGCGAAGGAAATAAAATGATAAAACAAAAGGGGGCCCAGCCTAGACAAAGTGATGGGGCTTAATTCATTTTAAAACCTTCCCAAAAATTAACAGACAAATAGATCAAATCCAAGGTGTAAGATGAACACTAGGGTTTTACATGAAGATGAAGGTAAAACCCCATCCTTAGGCTTTTCCCAAACACCATAGATGACCGGAGACACAAGGCAGGATAAAATAGAACATAGAGAATAAAACTTTGAAGTTCCATCACTACCCATAACCCTAAATCCTAAACCATTAACCCTTAACCCTTAAACCCCAAACCCTTAAACCCTCTACCCTCTCACTCTCTCAATTCTCTCCCTCCTACCCCTCTCCTCTCTCATGTCTCTCTCTTTCTCACTCCCTCTATCTCTCTGGCCTCTCCCTAGGCCCTAGGCCTTAACCCCATGTATAGAGCTCTAAACTCTTAAACCCTCTACCCTCTATGTTTAACCCTCTACCCCTTATCTCTCTCCCTCCCTCCCTCTTTCCTCTCTCTCCAGTCACCCTCCTACCCCTCTCCCTCTCGGGTCTCTCTCTCTCACTCACTCTTATCTCCCTCCCTCACCCTTAACCCTCTACCTTCTACCCTTTACCCTTAACCCTCTACTCTCTATCTCTCTCCCATTCCTCCCTCTCTCTCTTGCTGGATCCTCTATCTCTCTCCCTCTACCCATAACCCTTAACCTTAAACCCCAAAGCCCTTAAGCCCTCTACCCTCACCCTCTACCTCTACCCCCTCTCTCTCTCAAGTCTCTCCCTCCTACCCCTCTCTCCCTCTCTCAAGTCTCTCTCTCACTCCTCTCTCTCTCTCTCTCCTCTCTACCCTTAACCCTAAACCTTAAACCCTTAACCTTAAACTCCTAAGCCCTTAAACCCTCTACCCTGCACCCTCTCTCTCTCTCTCAAGTCTCTCCCTCCTACCCCCTCTCCCTCTCTTAGGTATCTCTCTATCTCTCACTCACTCTGTCTATGTGTCTCCCCTCTACCCTTAAACCCTTAACCCTTAACCCTTAAACCCTAAACACTTACACCATCTACCCTCTACCCTTAACCTTTTCTCCCTCTATTTATCTCCCACTCCCTCCCTCTCTCTCTATGAAGTCTCTTCATCCTAGCACCACTCCCTCTCTCAAGTATCTCTCTCTCTCCCCTTCCTCCCCTCTTCCCCTCTCCCTTCCCCCTCCTCTCTCTCTCTCTCTCATAAGTCTCTCCACTCTACCCTTAGCCCTCTACCCTTAACCCTTAAATCTTAAAATCCTCTACCCTCTATCTCTCTCCCACTCCTCCTCTCTCTCTCTCCAAGAATCTCCCTCTACCCCTCTCCCTCTCTTAGGTCTCTCTCTCCTCCTCCTCTATGTCTCTCCCTCTACCTTTAACCCTAAACCCTAAACCCCTTAGCCAAATCCTCTACCCTCTCAGCAACCCTCTGCCCTCCATCTCTCTTCCTCCTCCTCTCTCTCTCTCTCAAGATTCTCCCCTCCTACCCCTCTCCCTCTCGGGTCTCTCTCTCCCTCCTCCCTCTATCTCTCTCCCCTCTACCTTTAACCCTAAACCTAAACCCTTAACCCTTAAACTCCTAAACCCTTGACCCTCTACCCTCTGCAGCAACCTTCTACCCTCTATCTCTCTCCACTCCCTCCTCCCTGGCTCTCTCTCTCAAGTCTCCCTCCTCCTACCCCATCTCCCTCTCTCAGAGTCTCTCTCTCTCTCTCCTCTTATCCTCCTCCTCTACATGCCCTCTACCCTCTATCTCTCTCTCACTCCCTCCCTCTCTCTCTCACTAAATCCCTCTATCTCTCTCCCCTCTACATGTTGGTTGTTTTTACTGTAACTAGGTTGGTCTTCTAATTTACCTATGGAATTTCCAATTCCAATCAAGGGCAGCTCGAAGGACCTGGACCAACTGACAAGGATTTTAAAAACCTCCTACACTTTGGGATCTACAAGATCTAGGAAGGTGATCCCTTAATGCGTTTACAACCTCTGCACCATTATCATAAACAACATTAACAACAAAAGATACTCTTATTTAATAGCTCAACATAATAGCATATTACTGAATAGAATTGGTTGTTGATTAGTAATATCAACTATTTAGAGCATGAGATAACTACAACACATTCCACAATGTAATATAGTCATTGATTTGCAATTTGTAGTAAGCTCTAGGTAAAGAAAAACAAAATACTAAACCATACAAATTAGTACAACTTATGTCAGCGCTATATATCCATTGAGGGAGTCAAATTCATAAACATCTAAGGGTTTATGACAGATTTAACACAAAACATATAAGAGCCTTGAGAAAATTGCTTTACAATTTCATCAACATGTATTCTAACCCAATACTACTTATCAAATCCTTATACATAACATATCCACCTACAATCCCATTCAAGCATTTTAATTAATTCCTTGAATTAAAGCCAAAACAAAAATCATACACACCACAAGAGTGAGATGAACGAGACAAACCTTGATTATCTTATTCAAAATTTAGATATGCATGTACAATGGAGAGACATGAGTTTGAATTAATCATTTCAATTCGAATGCTAGTACTGTCATAAAACATCAAATCCCCATGAATTCAAAACCTACTACAGAATGACTCCAAACCTAAATTGTATTTTCCTTAAAACAATCGAACTTTACAATTTTCTCTACAACTCTACCTAGACTTGACCAAAAATTATCTAACTTGCTAACCCGTACTTCTGGCCTTGAAATCCTTCTTATAGAAAATGATGGAGCAAACAAGCATCAAGCTAGAAAGTACCTCTCATTTCACATGCTTTTCTTCACAAAACTCTTGAGGACAGTAGCTATACCTTCTTTATTTCTCATCCTACACCCTATTCATCCATCCTACAATTACAATAGTATCCATGGGCCCTCTTACACAAGCTACAATAATAACAAAAAGTGTAAGAGCCCCTTTATATCATGTTTGGACTACAAAACCCTCAAAAACAGGGTAATCGGGTTGTATGCAAAGAAATGAAGCTTTCTAAGTCAAATAAACTCCTTAAGCCCTCAAATCAGATTCAAATAAATGCTAACACATATCTTCATGGCTTGGAATTGATTTCACATCAAAATATGGCTGCATGTGACCGTATAGTGCTGCATAACAGGAAAAATACATAAATTTTGAAGAAAAACATAGATTTTTGAATGTCAAGAGCTTGTATTTTAAATGCTCAACCATCAACAACCATTAGAATGATCACTTTATGCCTTTTAAAGGCCTTTACATGTCAACCACTAAACAACCACCTCTACAACTAACTTTTTAATCTTTTATGATCACATGAAACATAAAACACACTGATTTCAAGGTTGTTAACATCACTATTGAAATGTTTTAATTTTTTTACCTTTCAAACATTAAAAAGTACATCATTAAATTAATTATGTAATGGCATAAAAATTAAAAAAATCATGAATTAAATATGTAACCACATAAGTCAAATATAATTATATCAAGAAATTAATATCAAATAGATAATATAATCACATAACTCATACATTTCAATGTCATTGATCTTCTTCTTCATCCAACTCTTTGTCTGTATCATCCGATCCAGTTAAATTTATGGGATTGATCATATCATCACATCATCATCATCGATGTCGGTATTGATAATGTCATCTAATCCTGCATATCATCTTCGCGAACATTAACTTACGCATCATCATGATCTAGTTCCTCCTCTTACGACATCTTAAATTAGGGGGACATCATCAAGTAGCTGTTGATCTTGATCATCATCTACATCATCTTCTAGTTCTTAGGTATTTTTTTTCTTCCACCACATTATACTTTCTTGGCCTTCATATCTTGGATCGTAATGCAACAACAAATGACCAACCGGTTTACACGGAACCTCTGAGTAAAATACCTACTCACATTGGCTTGGAAGAACATAGGGCTTATTTCCAACTCACTCGATCAACCTTGTATTAACCATGGTAAATCCATTATCATGTTCAATAGCAGTTCTCTTAGGATCATTTTCATTCAATCATAGCCTGTACCATAGGACGACGAACAAAATTAATCTGAAGGACTTAAAGTCACACTCAAGTATATCATCCAAAATCCCATAGTATCAATTTTCTGAGACTTCTGGATGTTTGTCGCTTCTAGATGAAACATTAGTCACATGAAAGACTGTAGTTATACTAGAATCACAAGTTTTCTTCGTGTCATCCAACATTTTGATTCGAAATTTACAACCATTGCACCACATAGCCTTGTGGTGTTTCACCTGCAATATGTCAAACATGTAAAAAGTGTGCAATATTGTCAATTGATAAACATATTTATTCTTGGTTAAATGTATGCAAAGAAAACAATCTCAACATATATATACATCAATATAATTGAAAATAATTAAATAATATGGGTGATTAATATATTTATACGTACCTGTTTATCTCTTAAACCATATACTAAATCAATTTCCCTTTGTGTAACATTGGAATCTCCATTATGATGAGCTTCTTTAACCAATGAAGCCACACCTTCCCATGTTAATGTGTGACTAGATTGTTGACACTGTTCAATCCATACCGTCATCCAATCAAGATTTTTTGTGACGTACAAATGTAGTGCATCCCACTCTCAACCAACTGTATCAAAAAAATTTGAAATTCACAAACAACATATAATTAGTTAAATACCACAATATACGACCTTAATTTATAATTGATGTACATTGAAGATTAAAAATTAAATAAGTACAATATACATAAAAACCATATGTAAAATGTATTCCAATTAATCTCCATGACCATCTTATAATTACCTCTCACTTTCCTCAATCTACCTTTCTCCATCAGGTACTCCCCTTCAAATTTGTTAATGTAGTTGGGATCCCAAATGCTATCTACATGGATCTTTGCTGCAAACTTAGGAAGATATTCACTAATGTACACCATGGTCTGGTATACCATATATCCCTCCACCATAGAGCCCTTAGGATGTGCTCTTTGTCTAACCGAAGCCTTCAAAAATTTCAAATGCCTCTCAACCATCCACATTGACCTTGTGTGTACAAGTCCACATAATTCAATCTCCTCAACTTGGTGTATGAGGCAGTGTTCTTATGCATTGAAAAATGTCGAAGGTAGACACTTTTGCATTTCACACATTAGACGAGGAATTTTTCTCTTCCAATAATTTATATCTTCTTTATGGATTTCTTTAGATGACAACCATGTACAAGTGATTCAAGGCACAAATATATTAATGAGATTTAACAAAAACTATACAGTATATTACATAAGTAAAACAAATAGAAATTATAAGATGTATACAACGAATTGAACAAATATCGCTACTTACCTCATGTATTTTCCAAGATCATATATAACTTGTTTGACATTGTTGTCAAAGTTGTCTGGGAGAGATAGAGGTAGAACGTACTACAACAATTATAAAATGATCTTTTCATTATTTTTCTAAAAGTAGTAAACACAATACATTGAAAAGTACATGCATTATACAAGTGTATATAATATACCAAAATAATTACCTTAATGAAAGTATGCCAATCATGCGTTTTCATCCCTAGCCCAAATTCACCTTTCTTTGTTATTATATTGTTTATGTTCCTAGCAAATCCTGTGGGAAATTGAATTTTCCGTATGACTTCTTTTATAGCATTACTTTGTTGCTCTATTAATAACCAAGGAAGGGCACTTATATTAATTTGGTCTCCATCGCTATTTAATTGAATGAGATTTTTCATTGCATGATTGGCTTCTTGAATGTCACTACAAATTTTGACAATTTTTTGATTTGTCATGCCTTCCATCCAATATTTTCCATAACGTTTCTATTATATTCTTTCCAATATGCATTGTAACAAACAAATGCATAATTTGTAGCTGCTCATACTAGGGAAACCTACTAAATTTTCTGGGATAACTTTTCAGTCCCTATGGAAGCTGGCCATTAATGCCTTTACGACCTTAATGAAGCATATAAGTTAAACAAATTAACAACGAAAATCATTTTCAATTATAACATGAGTAAACACAACACAATATAAAAATATAAATTCAAAACATATCATATATGATAGATAAACAATTTGATCCAATGTATAACCTTGGCGATTAATTCTATTATATTCCAACTGCCATAGGTGAGGTTTCATTCTTCGTGGTTTTGATGTAGTCTCCTCTTTCCCATTGAAAAGATGTTTTTTAGTAGTTCGATACTTATGATTTCTATGGAGGAAGTTCCTATACTCATCAAACACCTGCTTTCCTAAACTTGTTGAACGACGAGATTTCATCTTTGGACCACAAATTAGACATGCAAATTTACACCCTCTGTTTGAAGACACTGCAAGATCATATATAATTGGATTAAATATGTCAATTTTTATAATTATATATAATGAATAGATTAATTTAAAAATATGCATGATATCTACTTCATCAAATTAAATATTGTTAAAGTGCAATCAAACATTATAACATACCACAAAAATGTGTTAGCCCTGGGGCATCATGAATTGTCCATACAAGCATTGCATGGAATTGAAATTTTCTTTGTCCTATTGGTCTAGAGACATCATACATAGTGACACCATTCCATAACTTTAGTAACTCGTCAATAAGAGGCTCGATATATACATTCATATCTTTAACTTGGTACTTAACTAATTGAATAATGAACATAAAAATTACATAATTATTATAACAATTTTACTACAATATATATAAATTAATGTACATGACTATTGAATGAAAGAAATATAAGTCATTATGCAACAAATAAGGCAAATGAGATGCTACTACGTTAAAGAAAATTGATGTAAACAAGTACTTGGAACAATCATTGACAACATTATGTGCTCCCTCTTTATTGACATCTATGGAGGAATGTTATTGTTGATAACAAAAATAGGCCACACCGAGTAAATAGATCTCAGCTCTCCAAATGGATTGACACCGTCTGCTCCCAATGAAAGCCTTAGATTACAAGGTTCTTCTTTAAAGTGTGGCCATTTTTCCTTCATGTCCCTAAATGTAGAACCATCCACAAGCATTCAAAAAATGTCATCTCCACTTCTATTTCGTGCATGGTAATCCATAAATTGTGCTAAGCTTTCGCACATAAATAATCGTTGCATACATGGAATAATGGGAATATAACGAAGAACCTTGTGAGGCACCTTTTTTGTTAGTTGATCTATTCGATATCTACTGATATGACATTCTGGGCATTCTGTTGCAAATTCCTATTGTTTATGATATATAATATGATCATTGGTACATGCATCTATTGTTTGATACTCCATTCTGATATCTTTCATAATGGAAGATAAATCTCGATATGAGCGAGGTAAAATATTTGATGGCGGTAACAAAAATTCACCAATCAATCTACAACAAAAAATAATTTTTTAATATAAAGAATATTAATGGTACATATTTCATCCTTTATTTACTAGTGATGAACTAACAACAATTAAAATAGATGAAAAAAGATGACATATATGACATACCTTAACATTCTTGAGATTGCTATGTTTGATAAACCATTCATAACCTTCAAGTTCAACAACAACAATATAGCAGAGAGAAAAGTTGTTTGGGAGCCTTCATAAAGGGGCTCGTATGCCTTCTCAAGTACAGGTAAATCATGAACATCATCAAAGTCATCTCAATCATCATGATCAGCTCTACCACTAAATGTGTCATGGATCAATGTATTTGTACCATCATCTTCAACTATGTTTTCTAGCGCATGATCATCTTCTTCCATAGGATCATTAACTTCAACTTCAATATTCACAGCTCCATGTTCGTCTGCTTGCAAAACCACATTCTCCGGGCCATGATAATCCATATCATCTTCCCTAGGGTGCCCCATCTTTATAATAATGATACACACAAATAAACCATGATCATGATCAAGTGATTATATATATATAATGTTAAAATGATATAAACATTTACAAATTCAATCAATATAAACACATATAATGAACAACTTACCAATGGACGATAACCATGTCCCTCTTCAACATGACCATGCTTCCTACAATGTTTCTCAGTTGTTGTGATTAAAATTCATCTTATTTTTAAGCCCTTGCAATTATTGCAAGGACAATAACATTTCCCATCACCCTTTCTTTTCAATCTAGCCCACAATCTATCAAGTGTCTCTTCATTTTGTTCTGGACTAATATTATCTGACATGATTTTTCTTTACCAAGCTTGGACTATTTAGATCTCTCAAAAATATCAACCTACACTCCAATACTTTTATTTATATACACAAGTAACAAAATCTAATAATTCTATATTTTACACTAAAAATTGCAATGCAACCACACCCCAAAAGAGAAGATAGTCTAAAAGTTAATGACCCCAAAAACACTTTAAAATGTTAATTCCAAAACTTATTAAATTTGATTTTACTATGATTTCCAACCGTTAAGACTCCTAAAATCAAAGTATTGAACTTGATCGCAAACTTCCTACAACGATGGAGGTAGCGAGCTAGTAAGAGCAAGTGACCCATTCCTAAGGAGCAACAAGTCAGAATCATCATTGCTAATGTCAATACATATTTATCCTTTTAGTTAAAGATGCAATGTGTCACTTCTTATGACGAGTTTATCCCTAGGGCCCTCGACATTGAGAGAGCCCTAATCGCACAAGGAAACACACTAGTAGAATTTGGAAAATAAATAACTAGGGTGGACTAAAAATCTTAGTCACAACAACTAAAAATGACTAAATTCTGCCTTATTTTGCAACTCAAATTATAAATGAGTAAATAAATTACTAGTTTGGTCGTTTGATTGAAAATTATTTAGTCACACAAATAAAAATGACTAAATAGTTATTTATTTATTTAGTCACAATCCATTTGAATAAATCATTTAAGGAATCAAGAATATAGCCTGCCAAAATACTCTAAAACTTTAATAAACATACCCTAAAACTTTTGTCAAAATCTTATTTTCAGCGTAGCCCACCGTAATGGAGTTTTCATTTTAATAAGCATACTATAAACCTCACCAAAACACATTATTTTCAAGCATAGACCGGGCCAAAACAGTAGAAGTGTTTCCCCATAAAGAATGATAGAGAATACAGGGATGTGCATGAAAGGAGGTATAGATTCATTGTTGCTTATCTCATTCCCCGCTACTGTTTGTAATCCAGGTATTTAATTGACATATATTTGTATAATCTCAAGTTCCTTCAAATGCTTTTGAAGTATCAATGTATCCTATATAGGGTTTAGAATGATTTCTTTTAATTAAAAAAATAAATAAATGATGTATTTCCCTCTAATTAGATAATGTGGAGATCTCCCAAATCTGCCCCAACAAATCTGCCCCAACACACTATCCTCTTTGGCACTGTATTCATTACTCCAGCTACTAGGTTTTTGCATGTGACATCTTTAATATCTTCAAGGACTGGCTTTTTAAATAGACCCTAGCCTTTGCTTTTAATCCTTTTCATGAAACCCTTTTGAGTTCCTAATCCAATTCTTCATTCTCTTCTAAGAATGGTGTTCGCTAGACCGCATAGTATGTGCTATAAAGAAAGTCCTTCTCATACCGCCATTGTTCCAAGTAAACCACCACTCACCGCCTTTGCTGCAAAAATGTTGCCTCCAAAAGCACAATAGCATGTTTTAAAATCATGGTTGCTAGTGATTGACCATTAAGGGTCACCACTTTCATCAAGATACAAATGACATTTTTGTCTTCAAACTCAAGGCATTATCCAAGATAACATTGTGAATTGTTTGTTGTGTAACACATCTCATTTTCTTGCACATTTACTACTTTGCTAACTTCCTTAAGACTAGGTATCAGACCCCGCCTGCAATCTCAAACAGCTCACTCACTATCACTCTTGAAGATTCCTTTCATGAGAATCCTTCTATAAAATCAAACTATGCCCTATAGACTACCTACTTACTACAGGGGACTCATTGTTTCATGGTATTGTAGTTCTTAAGATCCTTCAACCTTATTGACACTACTTCATAGTCCACAAGGTATTATTCACTATTCTCCCATCTTTGATGAGTCTCAAAACACTGCTCAAACATGCAATCCACTACCTCCATTATAAATTAATGGCTAAGAAGAAACATTGAACCTATGATTACCACTGTTACTTCATTTGGATAGTCATTCCCTAATTGCATTTACCTTGTCTAACACTACCAAAAGCATTTGAAAACTCTATAATAAAGTATGGGTAAGTGGAAACTCATTGTTAAAATCTCCACTTTACTATGCAAGGTTTGAGCTTTGTTATCTTGTCACTGCCCAGCCTCTTTTTGACTGTCACATCTCAAGTGACTGTCATTCTTCTTACCATAGATTGCATTTACAAATGTCACTAAGCTACATAGTGTTCTTGTTATTGGCTACAATTTTTACATTGCAAGATTTTGTTATTAGCTACAATGTTCCACCTTTTTTCGTATTGCAACCTCACTAACTGGGCTAGAGTTATTGTTTATGTTTCCACGGAGGCCTAGGGTTTTTACCCTAATCATGCTCTTACCAATGCTTTTGTTGGTATTAAAAAACAACCTTAAATCTTGGGTCAAAAAATTAGTTGTCTTGACAAAGTTGTGGTATGATCTTGGATTGTATCCTAGATTGTGTGGGAATCTTGTGTTTGATCATTAAGGTATGTAAACCTGATCAAGGAAATGTATACTATATAGCATGGGTCTTGCTTTAATACTTTCCATAATGGTTATTAGTAGATCCCATTATTATAGTTTGTGTTAACCCAAGATTGCATTCAAGTATGTAACAAACTTGGTCTGTAGTTCAAGCTATACACTTTTAAGCAACATTCATAAGGTTTAGAAAATCTTGATCACTCTCTAGAATAGCCCATTAAACATGGGTTGTGCTTGGAATGCACCTTTCACATAATTGATATAACACAACCACTCTACATATCAAATCCGTGAGTTATAGGCTCTTTATTGCAGCAAGAGGTAATCACTCTTCATCATGCTATAATTACATATCCCAACCTATTAAACTTGAGACAAACCTAAATGCACACCCAATGATGATTGGACACCTACATTATAACCCGGAATTAACTACTAGATGAGTGCCTCCATTTCTATCATAAAATAGCCACATTAAACTTGGGTCACACATGAATGCATGTTGTATTTGTTATAGCACAACTGTGCCACATGACTAATAGAGTTATGGATCACATAATTATAGTCACAAGAATCTATTCCCTTGGTTGTGATCTCATGGTGATTCCAATAACAACAAAATATGGACATGAAATTCTCAAAACCCTAAACCCCAAAAAATGAAATCATGAGATGTTGCTTTAAAATATGATTTTCAAACTGGAACTACAAATCTAACCTCACAACCGACTGCAAAACATAATGACTACCCTCAACCTCACCGGTGATATCTCTTGAATTTTTTCTCGATTTTTCCAAGAAATCATCCTTAGTTCTCCACAAACTATCTCAAGTAGAGAAACACCTGCCGCAATAAATCAGCAAACCTTTCACTTTTCTTTATAGTCGCCACAAATTTTATTTTTTTTCTTTTATTTTTTCATGTTTGTCAAAATTTCGACGAAACTGATAGTCGGCATTTCGATGAAACCTGGGTTTGTCGAAATTTTGAAGAACGTTAGGGATAAACTTTTAAAAATTTGAAAATTACACCTCAAATTTTACAAGCACCCAACGATACATCAAATTATACATATTTTGTTAGACATTTTCATCGGATTTTGCAGTCAAATGAGTTAGTGAGGGTTCAGTTCCAATGAAGCTCAAAATATGAAATATTTCCTCACACAATAGTCGCTCAACTAATCTACATTGATCCACAATTGATAAATCATTTAGGCTCAGATCTTCACATACCCATTAATCCTTTTCACACCTTCTCTTTTTCATACTACCATTCTCTCTTCAAGGAATCTTATATATGCAAGTATATCTTATTCATCAATTATGTTAGCCTAATTAGATGAAAACAAAATAATCAAAAAATATCTTTGTCAGCACCATATATAATTTAAACATTTTATCCATGTAGTGCATTATACCAAGTCAGCTAACATCCATAAAACACAACTAGTTTCCATAATGTATTGCATACTCTAAGTCTGCTAAGACTAGAACACAATTCTCTAAACCAACAAATAAACCTCAAATAAAACACCTTATAAATCTAAGAACACATTAATTTCCCATCATACTACCAACATAGAGACTACCAACAAAACTACAACATAAGAATGTTCATCTTCAAGAAATGCGGAGTCTCCCACATAGTATGCCAAGCAAGGAACAATAGTAGAATATAGAGTTGAACTCTATTAGAGATAAATTTCTTCTCACAACTAATAAATGTATTAAGATCTAGGATATAGCTGTATGAATGAGTCATGATAACATAGTTAAGAGATTAGAGTCATATCATATCTTGTGGTGAATTCCAAACTCAAATACCAATACATTGATCCATCACAAAAGAGTATTATTGGCACATAACAACTTTTGGTAAACCAAGTATACTTCCCATATAGTTATCACCATGTTGACATAAATGACAACATAGGAACAACCAACACAAACTATCCATACTTCATGCTCATGTTCCAGGGCTCCATAATCCCAACACCCACTCCCCCGCTATATTCTAATATTCATTAAAAGATACTAGTGGGATGGTGGGCAGGTGACATGTGTCCTCTTCCAAGGTGGGTTCCATCATACTTCAAAGGAATTGAGTGATGGTCTTTGATAGATTAATGGTTGTGATGAGATGTTGGAGTTAATCTTGACTGTTCCTCCCTAGCCCTTGAGGGAGCCACTGACATCTCTCATTTCTTGAAGGGGCAATGAGGAGGTGCCATGTGATGGAATCCAAACCATCAAAGGGACTATAATAAGTTATAAAATATTTCTACAAATGTTTCAACATAAGTATTGAGGGGTGTTAATAGCCGAGTTACTTAAGGGTTTATTTGAGCACATGGTTAAATGAAAGATGAGATTTTATAATCATAGTTGTTCATCAGATCTAACTGATATGCACATAAATAGATGGATTGAAAGGTAAAAACCATCCAAGTTGGAGGCATCAAATTTGATCTAGGCTGCTCCCTGCCACCCTACTATCATAAGATATGCATTGGTTAAACCCAACGGGCAAGCAAGGGAGTGACGCATAGCCATTTTCAAAGCTCATGGAGATAGTGGAGCCTACAGGATGACTTGGAAATAAATCCACATGGCATAATTTTATTGGTCAATGGTAATAGTCATCTAGGGTTATATTTTCAAACTAGTTTGACTTGATCTGAGCTACTTGTTAGGCCATCTCATTATAGGATCAACGACTAGAATTTGAA
The DNA here is from genome assembly GCA_007258455.2 of Sequoia sempervirens. Classification (NCBI taxonomy): domain Eukaryota; kingdom Viridiplantae; phylum Streptophyta; class Pinopsida; order Cupressales; family Cupressaceae; genus Sequoia; species Sequoia sempervirens. Next base: position 27,042 of record VDFB02369859.1, on the reverse strand, counting down.
GTTCAAGATTGATGATAAGTGAGCCATTCTAGTTCATGCGAGTGAATAGTAATGGTGGATATGACGTTGAGCTACCAAATTGGTATTTTTTAATGCCAGAAAAGCTTTCTTTAAAGCATAATTACAATTCATTAAAGTATTTTGTGTGACTAAGGATTTCTTGTTTCTTGTTCAAGCTCATTCAATATGCACAAATTAGGGTTTTCAAAGCATCTCTAAAACAATAAGTAAAATCAACACCTTGTACTCCAATTGCTTGCAAATTTTCTTAGTGTTCGCTTTGTCATTTTGTCACTAGAAGTTTTATTTTTCTTAAATTTCTTTTAAGGTTTGATGTTCAAATTGAATGATAAATTTGTTAAGTCTTGTTGTTTCTTTGTGTCAAACTCATACCCTAGTAGTAAGCTTATAGTTTTCTATGAAACAAAACCCTATTACCATGGCACCTCTACGAGCCCAAACTTCAAAATTAGAAGAGAAGAAGAGGCCCCTTTCTTAGGATCTCACTAACCAATTGAAACCATCAACATCTGATAAATCCAAGGGTCAATTATTGTTCCATGAAACTCAAATTGTAGATGTTCTCATTGATAAAATAATGTAATATCAAAGATGCAACATTACCATATACTAGATGGGAACAATTCAACTATTTTTTCAGCAACAAAAATTGTGGTATACCCATTGGTAACCCTTGGCGATTAGACATGGAAAATTAGTAATGCCTAATTTCTACATGGATATTGATCTTCAAGAGCAGTGGTATCCAATTATGACCCAATCTATGGGGTTGTAAGAACATATGATGGAGTTGAGATGGTAAAGGTCACCAAGGATGAAATAGTTGAAGTCTTCAAATTAACTGAATGGAGTGAAGACATGGTCAAGATTGATGAGAAAAAATTGAGAGCTAAATATGAGAAAATAAGGCATACCTTCAAGATATCAGTATTGCAACACTTTTTGGCATCTGTTAAGGGAAAAGGGAAAGTCATTTTAGGTGCTTCTGATAAGGAGCCTTTCCTTATAAACTATTTTGTGACATATTTCTAGAGGACATTTTATTCCTTATGCAAGATCTTAGGGTTTGACCTAGCCACAAGCATGCTCATGGCGAAGATGTATATGGATTCCCATATTCAACATCCTACTTACAATACACTTTATGACTTTGGATCATACTTGGCTAATAGGATACATGAGGGCTTGATTGCATTGAAGAATGGCAAGGATGGGGTAAGATTTTGTTGGTATTCATTTTTCATGCATATGTTTTTGTATAAGGGAGCTACATTCTTTGGTAAGGATATGAAATTATTCAAGAAGGAGGGTGATATGGATTTACCTATCCAATGTTGGACCATAAATGATCAAAAATCTAGTTTTTTTGTGTTTGAGAATATTATTTCTTCTAAATTGAGGAGGGCCTTGATAATGAATATACCAAGGATACCTACACCTTTACATGATTTCTTAAGGCCTTAAGATAGGAGGAATGATTTGAAAATTGAGCATAATTGGGGAGATGTAATTCCCTACCCAAGGTATACAATCCTTAGAGTTTATAGATCAAGTGTGGCACCACATATATTTCCAAGGTATGTGCCACTAAGAGTTGGTTTTCTTGAGGTGATGTGGCTATTGGGAGGTGTAGAGGACAATCACCTACAAAATTAGAGGAAGGCAAGACATTTCTCTACTTACACCATCTTTTCTGACTTTGTTATGAAAGAGGGAGGATGGAAATAAATTGATGATATACTCAAACCACTTGAGATGAAGAGAGTTAGAGCAAGGAGTCATGATTTGAAAGGTTTCATGATCGGGCTAAAGGCTAGAATTTGAAGCTCTAGGTTCATCCATAAATTTTACCTCCCTAAGGATGTAATCAGGAATATTTTTTATTTTTAGAAACAAGATGATAAAAAAATGAAGTGGATTGCATTCAACAAGTTAGAGAAGATGTGGGAAATGATCCATAGTTTTTAGCTTTTAGGGATATCAATGATGAAATTTAGAGGATTGAATATGTATTTTAGAATTTTGAGTAGGTAGTTGGGAGTTTAAAGGAGGAAATGTGAGACCAAGACAAGGGGAAAGTTGTGGTAGGAAAAATTCAAGACAAGGGCAAAGATCTTGTGATGGAAGAGAGACCAACCTACCAACCCCCAAAGAGAATATTAGTATTTAAAAGGAGGAAGGATAAAGTAAAAGAAAAGAAAATAGTGACTACCTCTTCTCAACAAGAGTCAAAAATGCATTTTCCTACACATGAAATGCCACTGTTTTCTCCCCCAAGGTCTACAACTCCTGAAATCATTGAATTAGATTCACCACCAAGGGAATCATTACCACCAATATAGCCACCTCCAAAGAAAAAAAAGATAGAATCAATTAGTTTGATGGATTATCTAGAGGATTATGAAGATGAGATTCTTATTACTGAAGAGGAAATGTAGCAAGGGATGCCCTCTCCCCCTAGGGAGATAGCACCACAAGAAATGGGCCTCAGACTGAGTAAGGTGGGCATCACAGGTATGAATAATATGAATGATGTGAGAGAGGAGGCATGTAATAAATTTATGGATGATGACTCATTTGTCAAGACATTTTCCTTCATGGAGTTTTCTTTGAGAGAAAAAAGGGAAGAATATGTCAATAACATTGAACAGAAGAGATGTCTAAACCTAAAATTTCCTAATAAAGTTATTAAAGCTTAGGTTAGGGAAGAAATGAAGGCAAGTTTTCAAGAGATTACATCACAAGAAGGAAGAGAACTAGTCAGAAAGAGTGGTCTTCTCTTGCTTCCAAAATGAGGCCTTTCCTCTACCATAGCTTTCGATATAGTGAGGAGATGTGGCAAACCACTCTACTCTATAGAAGAAGAAGCAACAATTGCTTTGAATGGGTCTAATTTTAGTGAAAATGGGATACACTAGTAGTTTGGGCCCTAGCCCCAAACACAAAGAAGCCTCCAATTGTAGAGCCACCTATAGATTATAAGGGAGGATTAATTATCAAGAGGATGTTAGACATCCCTACAATTGAAGCAACAACTATGTCTATGAATGTTTCCCAGTTTACAAAGGAAACATTGGAGTTTGTAACTGTAGAAAAGGAGAATTTTAGAAAAAATTATGACTTGCTTGTTGAATACAACAAAGGTCAACAAAATATTTTGATGTTGCAAACTAAAATGACACTGTTGAAAGATAAGATGAAAAATATGCAAACCAATGTACTTATGAAAATAGACTCTTCTTCTCCTTCTTCACCTCAAGAGCATGTTCCATCTACCTATGTTCCCTACCTAGAAGCTTCATTGGAAATTGTGCCATATATTTTTATAAATGTACCAATATCAGTGGAAGGACCAAGTACTTTAGGTGCACATCCAATAGAGGAAATCAATAAGGAAGACTTGCTTGAGAAATTAAAGAGCTATGAAGAAAGATGCAAACAATAGGATGGATTATTTCTTGACAACAATCTAAAGATTGTGACAATGGTGTTGGAGCACCTCAATAAGGGGACTAAGAAAAGATTGATTAGCATCCATGCTAATTATTCATCCATGTTTGATGTTGTAATAAATTTTGATAGGGACAAGGAAGTGGTTATCCGACTCATGGAGAAATGGACTCCCAAGTACCAATACCTTAGACTTATGGCTATTGGTTCTAAGCATGATGCCAATAAGCTAGACAACATTCAACCTACCCTTAAGCTTGTAAGTGGAATTCAAGAATTCCAAGGAAAAATTGAGCAATTGGAGGAAAGAATAAGGGACCTAGTTATAAGGTTTTATGAGTTGATTTTTTGGCTCCTCCTTGACATATTAAATTAAAATGGTGAGATAAAATCCCTATAGGAATGGAAAGATCAAGAAAATGAGGTGATTACAACTCAAAAAACCCTAACTTGTGAGGGTATTGACATTGCAGATGTTGGGGAGTAGTATAGACATGCTTACTCAAGTAGGGATTACCCTTGAATATTTTGACAAGGAAACTAACCAAGTAACCAAGTATGCACTGTATAGGGAAAAGTTGATAAGTTTATTGGACTCAATTATCCTTCTGAGGAGGAGTTTCAACTTTGGAAAGATAAATATCTTGATGTGTTGGATTATTAGCATGTTACTATGGTGAGATGATAACTGCAATTTTGGTTACATGTCTATAACAATGCGGATTACAGTAAGGAGAATACAATACATGGCCTAGAACTAGTACAGATTAGGCCTTAGATACAACAATGTTAAAATATTATATTCTCCCTAGTTTGAAATTGATGACAAGGATTGTAGACATTGATGTACTTTGGTTCTTAGTATTTCTTCATTTTATGCCTTTTTCCTTAAGTCTTGGTGTGCATGGAAATAATTTTTGGAGCACATGGATAAAGTGCTACAATGATTAAATGGATCCTTTTAGAAGGTGAGACAAATCTTCATCGACAAATGCAAATGGATTTTATCCCACGTGAAATTTTCCCTCCTTAATTGTAAATGTAACTTCATTGGAGAATATATTTTGTATCAATCTAATGAGATTATGACATGTGTACATTCTAGCCCAAAGAATTTTTTCTCCTTCATTTCTATAAGAAGGAATTCATGGCCAAATGTACAAGTTGTTGATTGATCATAAAAAAATTTTGTAATTGAAACTACAAAGAATAGTTATCTTAGGTTTTTGAGTTTGTTGATATGCAATTGGAATTTTTGATAGTAGTACTAGCAAACAAATATAGAAAATGGTGAAAATTCAAGGAAATTTCTCTCTTGGTGTTGTTATATGAACTATGAATAAAATGGTCAAAGGTTTTTTGTTTATCTTCATTGTGTTCCAATGATGTATGGCTTTCATCTTTATTTTAATTCAAAGAATTAATTAAATTGCTTGGATAAATCTATAGGTTCATGTAATTTGGGTACCATGATATCTATAAGAAGTTTTGGTTTAGGATACAATGGTATGACATTGTAATGCAATATCATAGAAGCGTTATGGTGTTAAATGTTACTCTATTATCCAATTATTCTTGTGTTGATATTGACTATGTTTCCTAGGTTAAGGAACTGGTCTAAGTTTTGTATTTTTTATGGTATTTATTGATCATTCAAAAATAATATAAATTCATAATTGAACTTTCCATTGAGTTGTAATTGTTAACATTTCATGGCGAATTAATCATTCTCTACACGAGATGTCAAACATGTAAAGAATCTACCAAATTATTGAAAATTTTCATCAATTGAGCTTAAGTTGTGAGAATGCATATGTTATTTGCAATGTACTTAGTTATTAGATAAATTAATTATAGATGCATTGTGGGACCACCATCCCAAGTTTTGTAGAGCCCAAAGTGTAGGAGGAAAGTATTATTACTTTCTCTCATTCGTTGGCCAATCCCTTCAAGTGGTTGAGAATTAGAATTGGAAATTCCATAGGCTTCTTTGAAGAATAGCTCAGTTCTTAGAAAACAACCAACAATCCTATTGCAAGTAAATTTAATCCAAAACCTGCATAACTCGTAGATGCAATTGCTAAAACATGCAAACTCATCATCACATCAATAAAATACAAATCAAGATATCAAGAGAATAATCCTATAGAACAAATGACTCAAACATCAAATCAACCTCAAATATGATTTTTCAAACATTTCCACACTCAAGTACCATAGTCAAGGAACCAAACAATATTCTAAGAGATAAGAAATAACCTCCTAACACCAAACCAAATCACCACTAAAACACCACAAACCTGATTATGTCATGCCAATGAAAAAGTGTACTTGCAACATGAGACCATAACCAACACCAATGCTATACCTACACTCAACTATCACCCACACCAAAATCCAAGTCTCAAACCATGTCAACACATGTCCTCAAAACCAAAGATAACTTGTGCACCTATCACACTCAAATTCCAACTCTAAAAAACATGAGTGAACATGTACCAAGTAGCACCAAAATGATAATCAGTTGTAACTATGGCAACAAAAAAAATATCCCTCTACTTTTCCTTGCTTTTTTGGGCCCTCCTAACTAAATCAAGCATAATTTTACCTTTATTTAGTGTTGTAATGTGTTTGAAACATTCACATTAGGTCTTGGCCCTTGTGAGCTAAATGAACTTAATTGTACCTTATTTAGGGTGTTGTAAAGTGTTTTTCCACACTTTCACACTTATCTAGGGTTTTCATAATGAATTGTGCTTATTCATGTCTTATTTGGCCTTATTTTGTATCCACTAGCCTTAATTAATGCATCTTTCTAAGGATAATCCTGACATAAACTAGCATCCAATCATAATTCATCCTTTTAGGTTGTGTGGCCCAAATTTAGTGATTTGGGACTCATACACCACCTTAGGCATATGGGTCCCACCTATGTTTTAGGGCCTCGATCCTAATTTCACATGAATCTAAGTAACTTTCAAAATGTGTCCCATAATTAATTCCTAGTGGGAATCATACACCACTTCTAGCATATGAGTCCCGTGTGGTCCAAAATAAAATTTAATTCAAATTATTGGTGGTATTTTATCCTCCTATATTTAATGTTATCTTTTAGTGTTGTAATTTTAGGAAATTTGGCATAAACAAGTATAAATACAAGGCCCTTTCACTCATTTTACACTTAGAAACTTGTGTATTCATGCATTCTAGAAAATTTGAGTTAACAATATCATTCAAGCATTCACAAGATCATTCAAGAGTCTTCAAGATTTTTTTATCAAGTGTTTTGGGGCATAATTCAAGTATCAAGCATCATGTCAAAGTCATCATGCATCATGTTTGTCTTTGAGCTAACAATTCTGATGTAGGGTTTCATGATTCAAGCTAGCATTCAATTCAAGATCTATCACATTCAAGCAAGAGTTAAGATCTACCTCCATTGAAGCCACTTTATACATGTTTGTGGCACTTTATTTCTAGGGTTTGGTGAGTTGTAACATTACATGTTTTTCATTCATCATTCCTTCATTTTATTACAAGGTTTTATTACAAAAATGGGGTTTGACCAAAAGGAAAGCCATTTTACCACTAAAAAAACAACATTTTTCCCTCTCTTTAGTATGTGATTTGTAGATCTAGGTTGAAGAAATATTGAAGAGCAAGTCTAGAAAAAGTTGTCAAAGTGTTCAAAGTTGTTAAAGTTGTCACCTTGATTTGGAGTTCACAAAAAGATATCTACAAGTTGAAAATTAGGGATTCAAATTCAGAAATCAAGTGGAGAAGATAGAGAAGAGATTGGAGCATAGATCTAGACTTTGAATTTGTAAAAAATGGAACAATATTGATACACTAGAAGTGGTGTATGAGTCCCACTACAAGCAATTTTCCAATTTTTTAATGATCTTGAATCTACACTGTTAAAAACCTATTCCATCCTAGAAACCCTAGGTTAGGACTAATATGCTAGAAGTGGTGTATGAGTCCTAGTGTGCCATAAAATTAGCATTTTCAGCATTTCAGAGTTGATTTAAAAGCTCCTTCAAATTTCTAGGTGCACTTCTATTTTTTTCCAATTTACTATTTAGATTTGTACTCTTTTCTAGGTCATTCAGTGAAGTTTTGCATTACATTAGGTTTAAACATTAGGTTTTGTATTTAATTATTCTTTCCAAGCCCTAGCTTGATGGTGAACCCCTCTTTAGTTTCTAATCAAACCCTAGGTCATCCCTATTGTAGATCTCTTTCCCCTTTACATCCTTGGATAGAGATCTCTAGGGTTTCCTTGAGTGAAACTTGAGCAAAATAGGATCCCTCTCTCTCTCTTCCCATTTTCATTTTTTAGTAACATCATGAAAAACACATGAAAATATGTACTCCCTCAAGGTTTCACCTCAAAAATCATCCAAATGATCACATAATCGCACCCAGAATCTTAGGCAACCACAAGTGTTCAAACAAGTACACAAATTTCTTTGCTTCATCAAACTAAGAATATAATAGCACCACACTACAGTACATTGAACATTCTCTCCAACACTTATTCCAAATAAAAAAAATTATTTCGTATGCAAAAGTTATGCTCAAAACCTTGAAATCAAGAATGTCTGGCTTTGAGGCTCTAAAAAAAGGTCAAAACAACAAAATCAACAACCCAAACTTGTACCACAATGTAGTAATTAGAGAGATCTTTATATCAACTACAAGAAGTAAAACATATGACCATCTGGGAGAAATTTATGCCCATTTGAAGATAAGTTGTCCAATTTGGCTTATACATAAGTAGTTGGTGGTCCCTAAGTAGAGCCACTGGTGGTGGTGGTTAGCCAGTGGCACCTGGGTGGTGCTTCGTTGGTGGTGGCAGTGGATTTTAAAAAGATTTAAATTTTGTTTTAATTTCCCAAAAATCTAAAAAAATGGTGAAATTCAAATTTATTAAGTTTGGTTTAAATGTTGGGTAGTTTCAAATCTTCAATGGGCCTGAAGCCATTTTAAAAAATAGTTTAATTTTATAAAATTTTAAAAATTGCAGACGACATTTAAGTTTTAGCCACTTCGGCTAGCCCTACTAGATCGGGGAAAGTCCCCTACCGATGGTAGGTAGCACCGACCATGACAGGTGGGGTCGTCAGTAGACATGCCAAGTATGACACATGCATAGGCTAGCGAGCCCCATGTAGATTAAAATTATTTTAATAAAATTTTGTAAAAAACTATGGGTTTGTAATAATTTTTTTTAGTTTTTCAAAATTTGTAGGAAAGAATTTTTCCAATGGTATTTAAATATTTTAATTTTTCTCTTATTTTCTATAGAGAGGAATTTGATGACCATACTACCGTATGGCCAAAATAAATTTATTTGTATTTTTCAGAGTGAAGAAAATATGGGGTATTTTATATTATTTTTCATCTCTTGGCCAATGTAGATTTAACCATGAGGTCTATTTTGTCTCAAGATGTCATATACAACATTTCCCCCACAAAAACCTCATTTGAATGCACTACCAAGAAACACTTTTTATCCAACATTTTTCACACCCCAAATTTGTAAACAACCCATCATAACAAACACAAAACTCTCAGATCTATAACAAACAACCTACAAAACCATCATATCTTACCATGTCTCTCATTCTCTCATACAAAACCATAGATTCAAACTTTAAAAATATTTTCTCAACCTAGGGTTATCCAACCACAACCGTAGCTCTGATACATAATGAAAATAAAATTTCATCCATCTTATGAAAATTTCCACATAACCCAAAATAGAAATCAATACAAATATGTATTCAGAATACACATGGAAGAGAATAGACAATATACCTATCAAATATGACGCAAGATATACCTTGGGAAAACCCTCAAGAGGGAGAAAACCAACCTCCAAAAGCATCCATCACTCATGTATCATTCAACAATAAACATTACAATACATATTTAGAGCTCTCCATGAACACCATTAAAACATCATTCCCTACACAAGCACTCCCTATGAACAAGCATGTAACCACACATCCCATGTCATGCTTCAACCCTCACAAATTTGAATGAGAGATAACTTTCCAACCAACAAAAACCCTAAAAGACTACCCATGTAGTTTCTTTTATAGAAGAAAGCTCCCACAAGACCACCAAGTGGTATTACATAAAACCATGTGACTAAAACTATGAGATTAAAAAACCATGTCCCCAAATTTAACATATGGTACTTTATTTAAATTACTTTCCCCATATTAAATAAATACATTTTTACAACTCATAACTTATGTCCCAATGTTACATACAAGATAAAGTGGCCCCAAGAATATTAACTCCTAGTGATGCACATACTTCTAGATCCCATATCTGCACCACACATATAATAATAAATTAAACATTATAAAAATATGCAAGGAATACAACACCTAATTCCTAACATATTTTTCTTACATGTTATATTTTTATTGTCCATTTATTCTCCACTCACATGTTTGATCATTTTTACACAATTTGTGCAAAACCACTTAGAGGGGACATATATATAATACATTAAACCGATATTTTATATGTGCATACATGATTATTGTAACACTCTATGAATTTTGCACCACATTCACCATGGTTAGATTGCTTATTTATTCATAGGACATAGTTAACATGATTCATGCAACATGTAATACTATCTCCTCCTTTACTAAGTTATTATATATTAATCTATAATATTTTAGGTACACACTTATCTTATTACATTGAATCCATTTTTAAGTGAAATGATATAGTAATTGAATATGTACTTATAATTTTATGATGGAGAGGGGAAGCACTCAATACAACAACCTAGACACTTTCCAAACAAGATTTCAACGCAAAGGATGTAAATGTATACCCTTGTACATTCTTGACAATGTGATCCTAAAGCCTAAAACATGGAACAACACCTTAATGGCACTCAAGAGGAAAACATGGAATAAGGGAAACTTGGTGTATTCATACCTATTTCAACATACTTTAGGTGTTTCTAAACATTCATGACCCAACCAATTGATGAATGCAATGAATTGTGCAAAATAGGTATTGCTGCCACTAGATGCACACTATGCAACAACATAAAACAAGGAAAATTATTTTCTAAATGTATTTTTGGTTTGTGCAGACCCTTTAGAGCATGCTACACTAATCCTCTAACTTACCAACAAACAATGCATAGATTTTTCAAAATAGCATTGCACCTAGGGTTTTATGATTGTTTCCCTACAACTTTACACACACTGTCAAGCATATCCCCTCCACATGTGAGAACTATGAGTTTTCCCCTTGCAAGAATGTGGTTGGGAATGGGGAAGAGTTTTCAACAATTTTTTATGGATTTTGGATGGTGAAAACTCTACCCATGATTAATTTTTTCTCTCTGGAAACCCTAGGTAGGGTTTATACCTACAGTAAAAAAAATAGCAATATCTCCCATCAAACTTAATGAAAATATACCAAAAAAAGTGAATTTTAAATATAACTCTCTCCTCTAACTTCTCCAATTGGTTTTAGGACTGCACCATATAGTACCAATCTGTACAATGTGAATTATAGTCAATTTTTATAGAAAAATGCAATATTAAATGTGGCAAAATGATGATATTCTCATTCAAACTTTCTCCAACCCCTGGGATTGATGTTACAAGGAATATTTAACATGTCACAATTATTTTCAACTAAAAAATTGACTACAACTCCTTTGCTAACTCTAATGACAACATTTTTGATAATATTTTGCAACTCTAGCAACTTTTGAAAACATGACTCCAAAACACCATAGAAAATCATAGAATGACTCAAAATGGCATTACATGAGCTTATTGACCCCAACTAAATCAGAAAAACAAATTTTACCAATCATGACAACATTTTCCTCAAAAGGGTACATTAGGATGCATTGCATCATACTCTCCAGAGAGAAAAAAAATTCAAGCTCCACTTGAATTAAGGTCTACAATAGTACAACCATGCTTGAGAATGTCTACTTCAATCATCCATATTGCATATTCAATGGGAAGACTCTTCCACTTGACCAAATATTGTAGATATGCCTTGTTCCTTATCTTCTTGAGTTCTTTGGTATCAACGATACACTCCAACTCCATAGGATTGTTAGGTGGAAGATATTGAACCCATTTAGCATCTGAGAATGAAGGTGAACCTGCTCCATCACCTGCAACAACATCCCCTTTGAAAGGGTGCAAATTAGAAACATTGAATATAGGATAAATTCCAACACCTTGTAGTAACTCAATTTCATATGCCTTGTTTGCAAATTTGTGCACAATCTTGTAAGGCCCTATCCTTTTCATCTAAAACTCAGAGTATTGGCCCTTTGGAAATATATTTTTCTTGAGATGGGTTGGAACCAAATCCCCAACTTTGAAATCAATTTCTCTCGTCTTCATATTTTCCCTTTGTTTATACTTTTCAACACTATTTTGAAGTTGTTCACTAGTTGATGAATCTCTTGCATTACAACAAAAAATTGTTCTCCTTCAACACTTGGCCTTTCCATCTACTGATATCCCTCAACTCAAATACCCCTCTAGGTTGCAAACCATAAAATACTTGAAAGGGACTCTTCCCAATACTCTTGTTCATGGAATCATTGTAGGAAAATTTGTCTTGAGGAAAAAGAAGATCCCACTAAGTAGAATGCTCTTTGGAGAGGCATCTCAAGAGTTTTCCCAAGACTCTATTAACTACCTCAGTCTGCCCATCAATTTGAGGATGATAGGTAGAAATGAGATTGAGGTTAGTGCCAAGTTTCTTCCACAAAGTCCTCCAAAAATTCCTAATGAACTTACTATCTCTATCTGAAACACTACTAAGAGCCAAACCATGAATTCTCACCACTTCTTTGGAGAATAGACCTATAATATATGATGCATCATTGGTGATTTTACAAGGGATGAAATGGGCCATTTTTGAGAACCAGTCAACCACAACATAGACTAAGTCAAAGCCTCTTTGTGTTCTTGGTAGCCCCATAAAAAAATCCATGCTAATTGACTCCCAAGGTCTATGAGGGATAGGAAAATGCTAATATAACCCTACATTGGTGCTACTTCCCTTTTCTCTTTGAAAAATAGTGCATTTCTCAACAAACTTCCTTACATTAGATTGCATTTTAGGCCAAAAATAGTGTCTCCTTAACTACTCCACGATCTTATCAAGGCCAAAATGAATCGCTAGACTACCACATTGCTTTTCCTTTATCAAATTTTCTCTCAATGAACACTTAGGTATATAAATTTGCACTCCTTTAAATAAAAAATAATATTGAATCAGAAAATCTAACTTCTCGTTGGTGCTACTATGAGGCTACAAACAAAACTCATATATCTCTTTGAAATTTGCATCATCAACATACATAAATTTTAATGCTTCAACTCTCACACTTTTCAATTGAATTTCCTACACCATTAATGCCCTCCTACTCAAGGAATCAACTACTTTATTGGATTGTCCCTTCTTATGCTTAATGGTGAAAGTGAAATCTTGGAAGAATTCTACCCACTTGACATGCCTATCACTAAGTTTCTCTTGAGTGTTTAGGAATTGAAGAGCATGGTTATCAGTATAGACTATAAACTCCTTTGGAAGAAGATAATGCCTCCATTTTTTCAAATACTGCACCATAGCATACATTTCTAGGTCATAAAAAAGAGTATTTCTTTTTGGCCTCATTTAGTTTCTCACTAAAGAAAGCAATGGATATATTATCTTAACTCAATATTGCACCTATATCATAGCCACTAGATTCACACTTAATGGAAAAGACCTTATTAAAATATGCTAAAGCCAATATAGGCTACTCTGCTACCCTATTTTTCAAATACTAAAAACTCTTTTCAGCCTCCTTAGTCCAAACAAACTTCTTTCTCCTATCTCCCTTTATGGTGTCTATTATGGGTGCACACACATGACTAAAACTCCAAATTAATTTTCTATAAAAGATTTCTAATCCATGAAAACTACTTACCTTACAAACTGACTTGGGTGAAGGCCAATTCAAGATTGCTTCAACCTTGCTAGGATTCATTTTTAATGTGCCCTTTGTGATCACAAGCCCAGGATATAGGAAATGTATCTTTAGAAACTCATACTTTTTCAGATTATTCATTATTTACAAGCCATTCATAGAGTCCTTCATTTGTTTTAAATGTTATCTTCCATTCATTTCCTTGCCTAATTCTGATTTGGTGATACCCACTCTCAAGGTCTATCTTGGAAAAGAAGCTTGATCCACTTAGACAATCCATCAAATATTCAATCCTTGGAATTGGGAACCTATACTTGATTATGATCTTATTTATGGCTCTAGATTCAGTGCACATTCTCGAATCTCCTCCCTTCTTGGGTGCTGGGATAGCAGGAACCATGCAAGGGATAAAACTTTCTCTTATCATCCCTTTATCAAGCAACTCCTACACTATATTCTTGATCTCCTCATTCTATTGTGGTGTCATTTTGTATGCTTCTTTATTAGGAAAATTATCCCCTAGTATGAATTCAATATGGTGACTTATATCCATGATTGGAGGCAATGAGTTTGGGATCTCATCTACCACTATATTAGCAGGTTTCTTGAGAAAATATTGGATCTCCAAAGGTAACTCGTCTATCTTAACTACTACCAAAACATATCTAGGTTTGGCTATGATTGCAAAGCCCATTTTCTCCTCTTCCATGGATTTGATTAACTCTTTCTCTCCTACCATCATCACACTAGATCCTACTTTTTGTTCTTGGCTTTCCTCTTTCAAAGTTTTTAGAGTATATGAGACCCCGTCCTTCTCTATGACATTTTTTTTTTTGCTACCATCATGAACTACCTTCCTATCATATTTCCATGGTCTACCAAGAAACATATGGAAAACATCCATGGGAATGATGTCACACAAGACTTTGTCCTTATATCTCCCTATTTGGAATTCTACCCAACTTTGCTCATTTACTAACAATTGTTTCCCTTTTTTTAGCTATGAGACCTTATATGGAGTGGCATGGGTTAATCTTCTTAACTTTAACTTTTCTACCATTTCTATAGAAACAACGTTATCAGTGCTACTAAAATCAATGACATCCCAAAAATATTTACCTTCCTCTCTGACTACTTTCAATAGTCTCTTCATCTTCAACTCTTCAATATCTCTTTCTTCCTAGGGTTCTCCTTGTGGTGGATTATTTTCATCCATCCCTTCTTCCTGATCAATCAAATCTCCTATGACCACACCTCTTCTCTAATTTATCTCAACTATTGTAAGCCTTACATCAAGAATTACCCCCATTTATCTCATCTCTTGGGAGAGTTTGTATCCCATCTCTTTAGCCAACCTTTCTATTGCTTTTCCAACCACATTCAGCCTTGGAGGCATCTTTACTTATCTTCAATTCACTAAATTAACTTTTGAATTTTATTGAATCTAATACCAATATGATGTAGAGCAAGGAACCTATAACAAACACCTTGACACACTTCAAACAAGGCTTCAATGCAACTAAGGAAAAAGTGTTATTTTGTTCATGTTTGGTAACTTGCTCATAAGCCTAATGGTACACCACCAATTCAAACAACAATGGGAAAGCATGTAACATGATGTTATTGAATTTTCTAGACCTGTACAACAACTTTAATGGGGTTTCCAAATGTTCATGACCCAACCAAGTGATGACTGAAATTAATTGTACAAAATAGGCATTGTTGCCACTAGATGCACCCTATGCAAAGACATCAAACAAGAAGGAAATTATTTTTCTCAATGGATTTTTGGTTTGTGCAGACCCTCTTCAACATGTCACATTGATCCTCTAACTTACCAACAACAAAAAATGCGTAGATTTGTCAAAACAACCTTGTATCTAAGGTTTTATGATTGTCTCTCTACAACTTCACACACACTGTTGATGCAGTTGGGGAGGCTTGCAACACACAAACACACAATTCCAACCTACAAAAATAATTGTTAGAACAAAAACTCTTCAAAATTTCACCACTTCACCAAATCAACTCCTTCCCTTATAACATAGGGAATCTATTCAATTGGGTATAACTACTCAACCACTTCCTTTTAGACAAAGACCTGATCATTTCTAGGGACCCATTTAGACACAAGACAACATATCTTCAATTCATCAATGGTTGTTTAGTGACAACTTGCTCAAAATTGGTAATTTTCACCTTTTAGGGCTCAAATTAGCCCACTTTTACAAAGAAACTACTCACCAAACTTACCAAAACTCTACAAAATATTGGGGAAGCAATTCTTATGTGCCAAAACCATATAATCCACCATTAGTTCTCAGTAACTCATTCTTCTAAGGGCCAAACCAATAAACCCTCATCCAATACCTAGAAACCCTAGGGTTTATTGAATCTCACACTTCCCAAGAACTCCAAAACTTAACAACTATTCAAACAAGTCTAAAATAACCTACTCATGCTTAATCAAACCTTAAATTATGCTACCCAATTCAAAAACTCAATTTCACTCACTAGAACCTCTCTTTTCATAAGGAAAACTCAAGATTCACTCATGGGCTTCACACCCAATTCACTTATAGACCTCCCCTACCCTCAACTCTCATACTCCCACCTTATACTAAAGGATTTTACCCATTCCACCAAGAAACAAAGAAAAAAAAAGGTGGAATGGGTTTTAGAACATTTTTATTCTATCAAAACCCTCAACTATGCAAGTTCAGGCTGGTCTAAGTAAATTGATGTTAAAATGCACAAAACATTATGGAAAACCTTCTAAATGAATTCAAAGGAAAGTTAATTCAGTATAATATGCAAACCAAAACAAATTTGGATCAACTAATAGATGTATAGGCCATACAATCTACTAATACAACTAGAAATAAATAAAAATGGAGAAAAATATGAGTTTTATTGATCAAGTATTCTTTTCAATACAAAGATCAAACCTCCTTTTGAGTTCATGATGCTATTTATGCTTTTTCATACTAAAAAAAAAAAATCAACTTCCAAAACTAACATTTGAAAGAGGTGACCATTGGTCTCCCTCTATAATGCATTTTTAAAACCTTATAACTACTTCAACTTAACAACTTATTATATTTTGCACAATTTGAAAACTCGGCCAACTAGACACCTAAACCGCATCACTAATAACTTATTACATCATCAAATGGTATTTTAGACCTTATTTTAAACAAAAATCAAAGAACTTCTAAAACCTAAACCTTAGGAACTTAAGTGGATAAACACCTTTTAATGGTGCTCTTGCACCATACACCCCAACTTGAAGCTTTTGTGAGTCTCTTGGAAAGATGAATGTTACATGTACTCCTTTGTCCTCTTTGATCTCCTTTGTCAAGTTCCTTTGTCTCTTTACTATCTTCATCTTCCTTGACCTTGTCTGCATTTGGTTCATACTGCTCTCTTTCCTATTGCACTGTGGGGTTTTTTTCCACTCCTTCACCATCAAACACTATTGTCTCATCTCTCTTTTCCACTATACCCACTCTCTCAACATCTATCATCAACTGTTCCTCAACCTTTTGCTCATTCCATTTTCTTTTATCCTCTTGTTCTACAACTTTATCATTGTCCACTGTACCATCAGACTTTACTCCCTCTATCAGACCTATAAGTACTTCTTTCTCTATCCTTTTCACCATTAGACCCTTAATACAAAACTTTATCTTGTTGTCCTTTGTCCTTTCAATCTTGTGACTTATGTCACATCAAGATTCATTTTCCTTCTAACCTTACAAACCTCTGTACCAACAACATTTTTAGTACTAACTTTTGTTCTCCTATCACCATTCACTATCTCTTCCTTATTACAAACCACTATCTTCTTTTTTGTTGCTTCCTCAATACCATTTACCAATATCCCTGTAATCACTATCCAATTACTTACATTATCTTTTGACTATGCTTTTTCTCTATTCTATGTTATAATGCACTTGACTGTACCCACCATGATGGCTTCACTTTTCCCATGCCTTTCCAAAGGCCTTTCACACTTTGTATTTTATCAGTCTGAAACTTTTCACCATCAACTTTATTTTTCCAAACAAAATCACCCTTATTCTATCTTTCTATTGTTTTCAAATTAGGCTCACCTCTTCTATCTACTGCCTTATCCCTTTCAAGCATTGCATTGGCTTCTAAATTCTTGTTCTCTCCTTCATGTACATTCACACACTCTTTTCTCCCAAACATAATAACCTCACCATACTCTTCTAGACCCTCAACCAATGGGGTTGAAACAAATTCTCTCCAATATTTTTCTATGGTGTATTGTTTTTTCCTACCATTATGCAAGGCTAACCTATCAAACTATCAGGGCCTTCCCAAAAATAAATTACAACTCATGGTAAGTATATCACAAAGTACTTCATCTTTATATGGAACTATTTGGAATTAAACTCTTGCTTGTTCACTCACCATCAAAGAATGATTTTCACTAACCCATGAAACCTTATATGGAATTTTCCTAGGTACTCTTTGAAAATGCAATTTCTCTACCATCTCATGAGACACAATATTATCTATACAACCTGAGTCAACAATTACTTTCCATACCTTATTTTTACATCTGCAGGCTATTCTAAACAAAGCTTTTCTTTGAAGTAGCTCTTCCTCCTTTGTTCTCTTCAAGATTTATTTCTTCATCATCAACATCTCTCCAACCTCGGCCCTTTCAATCAATTTGTTTGAACTTGAACTACTTTCAACTTCATCTCTTGAATTATTTGAGCTCGTCTATCTATTTTTCTTTCTGCTCCACTTGTTGATGAACTAGCCTTCTCAGGGCACTTCCAAGCAGGATTTCAATATTCTTGACAATGATAACATCTTCCTACAAAAGTGTTAGAATTTCTTCCACCTCCAAATCTGCCCCTTGTGCCTCTATATTCACCTCTAAAGTCTACAACTTGTTCATCTCTCTTGCTTGGTTCTTGTTGATTTTTAGTTTCTTTCCTTGGAGTAGAGAAAGTTCCCCCTTCCTCTCATGGTGTTGCCTCTTCTGCTTACTATTTTCTCTTCTCTTCTCTTGAGTTTCTCTTCTCTAATTTCCATTTGAAAACATTGTTCCATATATTTTGGTGCCAACAAACTTATTTCATCTTGAATGTTATATTTAGGCCATTGAGATATCTAGCTACTCTTTCTTCCTCATCCTCCTCATGCTTAGTTCTTATGCTTAGCCTATAGATTTCTTCAGTATATGTTTTCCCATCTTGTTCTTTTTTCCTAATATTTTGTAATCTTTTAAGTAACTAAACATTATAATCACAAGGAAGGAACTTACCTTTTAGTTTTTCCTTCATTCTCTCCCAATAAGTGATCTTTTTCTTTCCCTTTCTCTCCATTTCATTTTATGAAAAGTTCCACCACAACAAAGCATGTCCTTTCAATTTGGTCTTGGCCTTCTTCACTTTGTGTTCTTCATCAATCTCCTCACTGTTGAAATAGTTTTCCTAAGCCCCGATCCAATCCAAGAGCTCTTCTCCATCTAATTTTCCCCCATACATAGGAACATCTATTTTTCTATGTCCATCTTTCTTCACAGCCTTCAAAAGCTTCATCATCCTTACATCATCTAGATCCATTTTTTCTTCTTCACTGGAAGTCTCGTCTTCTTCACTATCACTTTCATCCAAATCCACTCTAGTATTTTATTTCAATGAAACCATCTCTCTTCTCAAGGCTTCTATTTGTCTAGCCTTCTCATCCATTTTTCTTGCAACAATGCTTCCTTTAGGAGGCATCTTGACAATGTTGCCTCTTCAACTTTCTTCTACAAGAATCTGGAACCTTCACTCTAATACCAATTTGATGTAGTAGGGGGAGGCCTACAACACACAAAGACACAATTCCAACCCATAAACATAATTGTTAGATCACAAACTCTTCAAAATTTCACCACTTCACCAAATCAACTCCTTCCCTTGTAGCATAGGGAATCCATTCAATCGGGTAAAACTACTCAATCACTTCCTTTCATACAAAGACCTAATCATTTCTAGGAACCCATTTAGACACAAGACAACATATCTTCAATTCACCAATGGTTGTTTTGTGACAACTTGCTCAAAATAGGTAATTTACACCTTTTAGGGCTTAAATTAGCCACTTTTCCAAAGTAGCTACTCACTAGAATTTCCCAAACTCTAAAAAATATTGGGGAAGAAATTCTTATGTTCCAGAACCATATAATATACCATTAGTTCTCAGGAACTCATTCTTCTAAGGGCCAAACCAGTAAACCCTCATCCAATGCCTAGAAACACTAGGGTTTATTAAATCTCACACTTCCCAAGCACTCCAAAACTTAACAACTATTCAAACAAGTCTAAAATACCCCGCTCATGCTTAATCAAACATAGAATTATGCTTCCCAATTCAAAAACTCAATTTCACTCACTAGAACCTCTCTTTTCATAAGGAAAACTCAAGATTCACTCATTGGATTCACACCCAATTCACTTATTGACCTCCTCTACACTCAAATCTCATACTCCAACCTTCTAATAAAGCATTTTACCCATTCCACCAAGAAATAGAGCAAAAAAAAAGGTGAAATGGGTTTTAGAATATTTGTATTCTATAAAAACCCTCAACTATGCAAGTTCAAGTCGGTCTGAGTAAATTGATGTTTAAATGAACAAAATGTTATGGAAAACCTTCTAAATGGATTCAAAGGAAATTTAATTCAATATAATATGCAAATAACAACAAATTTGGATCAACTAATAGATGTACATGCCATACAATCTGCTGCTACAATTGGAAATACAAAAAAATGGAGAAAAATATGAGTTCTATTATTGATCAAGTCTTCTTTCCAATACAAAGATCCAACCTCCTTTCAAGTTCATGATGCTATTTATTCTTTTTCCTACTAAAAAAAAACCACTTCAACTTCCAAAACTAACATTTGAAAGAGGTGACCATTGGTCTCCCTCTATAATGTATTTTTAAAACCTTACAACTACTTCAATTTAACAACTTAGCATATTTTGTCACAATTTGAAAACTCGTCCAACTAGACACCTAAAACACATCACTAATAACTTATTACATCATCAAATATTCTTTTAGACCTTATTGTAATCAAAACTCAAAGAACTTCTAAAGCCTACACCTTAGGAACTTAAATGGATAAACACCTTTGAATGGTGCTCCTTCACCAACTGTCAAGCATATCTCCTCCACACATGCAAACTATGATTTTTCCCCTTCCAATAATGTGGTTGGGCATGGGGCAGAGCTTTCCACAAATTTTCATGGTTTTTGGATGGTGGAAACTCATCGCATGATTAAATTTTGCTCTCTAGAAACCCAAGGTAGAGTTTATACCTGCAGTCACCAAAATAGCAATATTTCCCATAAAAATTAATGAAAATATACCAAACCAAGTGAATTCAAAAGGTATCTCTCTCCTCCAACTTCTCTAATTAGTTTTAGGACCTTACCATATAGTACCAATCCGTACAACATGAATTACAACTAGTTTTCATAGAAAAATGCAATATTCAACATGGAAAAATGATGATCTTCTCATTCAAAATTTGTCAAGTAATTGGGATCAATGTTAAAAGGACTATTTAACATGTCACTATCATTTGCAGCTAAAAAACCAACCACCAACCCCTTTGTTAACTCTATTAACAACATTTACAGCTTTTGACAACATGAATCCAAAATAACATAGAACATCATAGAATGACTCCAAATGACTCAAAATGGTCTTATATGACCTTATTGACCCTGACCAAACCAAAAAAAATTTATCAATCATGAAAAAAAATTCCTCAAAAGGGTGCACCAGGATGCCCTTACATCAGTTTACTTCTACATATATTTTATAATTTGACAAATCAACAAGTAGTTTTTGGTAACAAAAGCAAGGGAAAGGGCCCTTGAACCCAACTTGAGAGAAGAACAAGGCTTGAAAGCCAAAAAATAAACACAAAAAACAATAGGGGTCATAAAATGACCAGCACCCTATAGCAAGACCAACACCTAACAAATTGGAACAACAAAAACAACTAACTAGCAAAGAACAACAACACTAAAGACATAACCAAAACTAACATTTCGAAGGGCACACAGGCCTAGTAAGAGCATAGAGAAAAAATTAAAAATAGACCAACAATCCCAATTACTCCTTTAGATAGCAAATAAGGTTACATTCATGCTCGAGTTGTTTCATAGCCCCATTGTATTGTTCCATCAATCTAGTCACTCCATCTTCCAGTTGCTCCTCCATAGCCCAAGAGGCTTGTTTCTTCTAATGGAATTTCCTAGCCTTAGTTGCCCCACTCACTACACCAAAGATATCCTTTTGCATAATGCCTAAAGTAATAACTATTAACTTATTAAAGGCCATGTTCATCTTATCCACTTTATGTTGGAGCTCTCAGATTGTAGAAGCATAGAGATCCATGGGTCTAACATTATCCTGCATCACCCCAATATTTTCCTTCATTGGCTAATCATCCATCCCCTCCATGACTTCCCTAACCATATCCTCAAATTCATGTTCAATATTTTGAAGCCCTTCCTCTTCCTCTTCCTCTAAGTCTTCAACCACCAGTTGGTCATCACCAACCATTTCTTCATCCTATTCACTATTGGAAGAATCATCCAAGAGATCTTCTTGTAAAACAACTGACAACTCTTTTTTACTCAAATTAATGGGAAGCAAAGACTCCTCTTTAGGGTCATCCCCATGCTCTTCAAAACAAAGTTTCTTCCCTTTGGTAGATTGGCTTGCAAGCCTAGCCAACCTCCTCTCACCCTTCCTGCTGCTAGAATAATCCAATTTACCTTACTCCTCCTCGTCTTTAATCTTAATGTTGAATTTTTTGCCAGTTTATGGTTCAATACTATCAAAGGCTTTCCTTTTAGTGCTAAAGAGGTTATATAGGTGGTTAACACAATACTCTTTTCCTTTTAGGTTTGGTGTAGTAGCATTTCTATTAGTAAGAAGGCTCTTAATTCAAGATTGTTTTAAATTGGAAGGAACAATAGGGGATTTTTGGCGGGAGGTCTCATAGACGAGGTACCCTCACCAGAAGAAATAGCTAGAGAGGGGCTAGGTAGGGGTTCTGCATGAGAAAAAAGGGATACAAAAGTAGTAGGGGTACCACCAAGAGGACTCAACAGGGCGGTAATAGCAACAACATAGTTATAAAGACAATAGATCAACACTGGTGGAGAAGGGGCAATGCACTCTTAGCTTTACATTATTTTACAGACAAAAGCATAAAGAAAGGTATGCTAATTTTCTCATTCCTACGTATATGGCATAGAAAGGGAAAATGGTACCCATGGACTATGGTGTAGCACCCTTCTAGGGTGAAATACTTCATGATATGAAAACTTACAAACCCATAAGGAGTCAGGAGGTGGTCTTTATCATAGCCATTTTAACATCTCTCTAGCCTCTAATCACCTTCAAGGAAGCTATCAATAAACCTCTAGTAATTTCTATTACTTATTTTGGTCACCCTTAGGCCATTGTATTGAAGACCCATCACAACTACAATTAACCTAGGGGACACTTCAAACCCTATACTTCCAATCTGAACTCCATCCTCTATCCATAAATTGTAAAACTTAGCAGTAATGTCATCATTGTACCCATCCATTTCCATAAAGAATGGCATCATACTAGCCTCCTTGGAGAGCTTCTAGAGCTTGAAATTCTTCTACAAAGGCACACAAGATAATGACTCTAATATTTTCCTAGGACCCCCCATGGAGTTATAGTGGAAGTGGTAGAAGAAAGGAAAATTACCTTTCTCAACAGTCAAAGTAGTGGGTAAAAAATTAATAAAAGAGGCAATAATATAGTTGTTGCCACAATTTGGCAAAAAAATAGTAGAAAATATCTCTTCTAGCAGGGTGCTATCATCACACAACAACTAGAATGATCTAATAGGATCCATGATGTAAGTTGAAGGATGGATAAAATTTTACCCAATTTTAGTAGCCTAATTCAAAATCCCACAATCCATATGAGAGTAGATGCAACAATCAATAATGATGAAAATTAGGAACCAATTGTAGCCCAAACTCTAATTGAAAGGATGTCTGAAATATTGTGGCTTAGGAAACATGTGAGGGAACAATGAAGAGGAGATGCAGGGATTATTTTTCATCATGAAATTAGGCCTCAAATCCTTAGCTTTAGGGGAGATATGATATTTATTCATTTCATCTAGACTTCCCTCAAAAACAACATCATTGATAAAATAATCCATCTTAAGGAAGAAAGAAATTAGAGCATAAGTCCATAAAAGGACTTATCAAAACATAATAAATAGTAATATCCCAAGCCATGGGATACTCTCCTTTTAAGTCCCCTATTAGTATCAAATCATGATAATTAAAATTCCAAGTCACAAAAGCGTATGAGGTAATGAAACCTACCAGAGTTGACTTCATCCACCCCACATCAAATTCCTCCTTCCCACTACAATTGTTACACCTCACACCCTGAGCTAGACCTAGATAAGCATGTAGGGTATATAAACATGCTTCCATCACCCAAACTACATGGCTCACCACCTCACCGCTACAATTTGTACCCTTTAATTTTTGACCAGTGTCCAACCTTTTGTGACACATCATCTTGAGAATGTTGAGATTAAAATTCAAAATTAAAAATAGGTGGCTTTTTCTTTTATGACACATCATCTCATAGTTGTTGTAATTCAATTTAAAATGGAATGGGAGACCGACAACCTAACCATAGCAGTAGATAAATCCACATAAAGCAAGGTAGATAGCAACATCATTGAAGATTAAAAGGAGCCCCACCCATCTGGTCCTTAGCAAACTAGTCCTTAATATGAGTCAGAATATTTTCAAATCTCCAAAATTGGAAATGGGGAAAGGATAGCCCCATGTTGGAGATTGCATTAGAAGAATTATTTCCTTCTCTATAGGTATGGGATATAGAGACACCTGCTATAGAAGAGAGAACTTGTTTAGAGTATAAAATAAAGCTACTGATATTCCAAGGGGGCTCAAACAATCCATAATCAGTTTTGAATCACCCTCGATCATTATTCAGTCAAAACCTACATCCTTTTAGCCTCTTAATACCTCTCTAGGCAGCCACAATTAGTAAGCAGTTGTTAATAAGATTATTTAATATTTTTGTTAGACGATACTCTTAGAATTTTTTGATTGTAACATAAATAGGACATGCAACTAACTTTGGATGTAACTTGTGCATATGACCATCCATATGGACATATCAATCTTGATGTTATTTCCATTTACATGTTTATTTTATCTTCTTGTGAATAATTTGACATGCATGCTTGATCAATAGTTTAATTGTAATTCAAAGTTGGAGAAAATTGTAAGGATAAATACTAAATCCCTAACACTTTCTCATTCTTCTCATGTAATCACCTTAACACTTTATCAATAATTTATTGAGTTTTAAATCTACATGTCAGTCTACTTACATGCTTAAATTTTTAATAAATTATATTTATCTCTTTCTACATGTCCAAGTACATATCAATTGGGCTATGATGGATTTTTCATTATCCAAGTGAACTAGATTGGTGCAATATTAGCAATATCTCATTTCCCTTTGGTATATGGAATCACATGATCACATTTTAGTAATTTATCTATTTTGTACACATGATGTTCTTTATGAAATTCGACTATTGATCTATTAAATTTTCTTGCATTACATGATTGTTTATCTTAGTGAAATAAATAAATGGGGGGTTGTTTTTATCATAATGAAACATAATGATACACCCTATTTCTATAATTTCAATCAATATGCAAGCTATAATATACAAATGAGGAAAATAAATTAAACCTAACCTGAAAACCAATCAAAAGGTAAATATGGAAAGGGTCAAATTTTGTGTACTTATCACCAAAAGTTCTTTTTCAAACCTCACTGAGGACTCATTCACCCTATGGTGAATGTACCTTGGCTAGGGCTTTGGAAAATTTGTTTTTGGGTTCTGTTATACTCAATTTTCACTTCCAAATTATAGTCAAACACTATTAGAAATCCATAATTAAAACATGTACCTCAATTCTTGTGATTTGACAACTTTTCTTACATCTTTGATAACTTTGCATCTTTCTTCAATTGTTCTCTTCAAATCATATTCAACCAAAAACCTGTAATCACACATCAAAGAGAGAAAAATGTTGTTTTGTTAGGGAATAGGGATTTGTCTTGGTCAAACCTTGTTTTGGTAATTAAACCTTGAAATGAATAAAAGCATGAAGGAATGGTGAATGAACAAATGGAATGTCACAACTCACCACACCCTATTTGAAACCTTTGATAAATCTAAAAACTAGCATGAAATTGCCTCAATGAATGTAGATCTTGATCATGAACTTTGATGTGAAACAATTCCTTTGATATGCTTGATTAATCTTGAACACTACATCACCATATTAGCTTAAACAACATGCATGATGCAATACATATTTGAAATGAAAATGAAATCTTGATTGCTGCAATATTCTTCTACAAATCTACCCTTCAATACCTTAGAAATTCTCTTGAATTCTCTTGATAATTCTCACTTGAACGCTCTAGGTGCTCATGAAAACTTTCTTAGTTGAAAAATAATGAAATGACCTCTTATTTATACATATATTATCATTAATTCTTTAAATTCAAATATCACAAACTAACATTGAATTATAGATTTTAAATCATTAAAATACCATAAAAAAAAATTCAAAAGGGGGGTCCTAGTTCTAAGTGAGGACCGATTCACTATAGGGAAAATGGGTCCTAGATCACCTACCTAGGACACACATCCTCCAAAGTTAAGTGTTGTGAAATGGAATTTATTAATGTTGGGCTTTATCCCTCAGAATTTACATTTAATTAGGCATGGATTTGAATTAAAGAGGAAAATTAAGGAAAATTAACCACAATTAATTAATAAATCCCTAGATTAGTGAAAGTATAAAGATACACTTTACAACACCCTAAATAAGGCACAATTAAGTCCATTTAGTTTAAAAGGATCCTAAACTTAATGTGAATATGCAAAAAATATTACCACACTAAATTTAGGTAACATTAAGCTCATTTTATTAATAATTATTCCCAAATTAAGTGTGGAAAAAGGGACAACTTTTTTTACACTACATTTTTCCCCCACTTTAGTGAGAGTATGACCCCATGTCAAACTCACACTAAAGTAGACATTCAAGAAAATTATCTATGCAAAAATGAAAAAGATACACAATCATACAACATCAAAGACCAAGAAGATCAAGCCAAAACTTTCCAACACGATGTGGAACACATCTAAGCTATCAATTTGTACTCACTTTGAGGTAGCAGAACTTCAAGCTGTCTACTAGGTGAGTCTTCCAATAGGATGGAAAATGAGAGAATCATATTAGGCTCCCATACCATATCAAAGCTATCCTCCTAAAAAAATTAATAAGGAACCATAATGTTAGGAAAGGCTCCACAAGAAAGCAAGGTGTGTTATGCTAGGTGGCCTTGAATTTAGGTTTTCAAGCTTTATAGGGCTTAATAAGCTACA
>VDFB02369858.1:0-11205 GCA_007258455.2 Sequoia sempervirens | reverse complement strand
ACATTTAACACTGGAGAAAATTTTCATGTTGCCACCTCAACTTACATTTCCTAAGATTTCTATCCAAGAAACTATGTACCCTAGATTTCTCACAGGTTTCTATAAATTCCACACTTCTTCTCAAAATTATTTACACCTCTTTTCTTTCTTCAATTTTCATGCTTTTTCTACTATGCTTGTGCTTTGTTGCTTCCAAGCCTATGGATACTTCCATCTTCCTGACTTGCATTTACTGCTAGAATGGATTCGTGGGTCAAATTAATACCGAGAGACTCAGAAAGGTCTTCTTTCTCAAGACTCCGACCACCAAATCCAATTTGTGTCGGGTCCTTGAGGAAAATTATGTGGAGTTCAGAGCGTCTTATAGGCTAAATTAAAACTTGGCTTCGTGGTTCATAGCCTTACTTCTAGACCTTGGGATTTCTATTGCTAAAGTTCATGAAGCTGGAAACATGATAGTGTGACCTGATTTTCTAGGGAGTTTGGACTATGTCCTCTCAATTGGACACCCGGCCATTGGCATTTCATTTGTTGGAAATATTCCATTATTTCTAGAATGAGTAGAATCAGTGCCCATCTAGCCTTTCCTAATTGATCTACACACCCCTGACCTTGATGCTCATAGGGAAAATGCTTACTTAGGATATACTACCCTTATGGATGAAGCACCCTAAATTGACTGATTAGCCACCCTTTGCTTTTAGCTCAACACATCTTTTTCCTTTTTTTCTCTTCTTATAATGATAATTTTTTTGTTTCCATGTACATACAAATTATAACGATTTTCTTTTCCTTTCTATACATTAAGTGTGTATTTACTTTGCAAGGTTTTATTTTCTCAATTTACAGTGCAATGCTTTAAGAATTTTAAATTCACCCTCATTTGTGTTTCTTAATTTAAGCATAATTTGTTAATTCCAAGAGCAAGCCAAAAAGAAAAAACAAACCCTATCAAAGAAAACTAACCTAAAATTGACTGATTAACCCTAACTAAGCAAAAACAAACCCTATCAAAGAAAACTAACTAAAATTTACTGATTAACCCTAACTAAGCAAGTTACCTTAATTTCTACTACTATCTTCATGGTGTTTTTTGTATGAATTATAGTAGGCTTATCTTTAAATTCACTTGAATACGATTCAAATATCTTACTATAACAATGAATTATCTTATGTTTTTTGCATTTAACAAATATAAATTGAAATACATACTTACCAATGAATTGGCTCATATGTATGGAAATGACCTCATTAAAGGTCAATTGCACACACCTTTCATGGCTTCCCAATACTCTACCTTCTTCCAATCCTGGTTCATGGCTTTCCTTTTCACTTCTTTCCACTCCATGAATGACTACTCTCATTTCATGATTCACTTTCTATCTAAGATTTCTCAAGTCCTTGGTCTTGTTCTTAGTCTCAGTAAAAGTATTCATTTCATTAGATCAAGTAGTAACACAATTTATATTATCATCAAAAAAAGAGAATTTAAAAACTTGATACTCTATACTTTGCATGAAATCAATAATTTCTTCCCTTTCATATTGTGGGTTCATTGTTAGGGGTGAAAAGCATGCATCTCCCGCTCATTTTTCCCCTCCTTTATTTCATTGGCATCTTCCATGTGTGAGAAGATTCATGACTCATCACTTCCATTTTCATATTTTAGAAATTTTGTTTCTAAGTATTGATGACCTTGCTTTTCTTCTTGAAAAATTTCAAAAATTTCCTCATGACAGTTATGATTAGTGGATCCGTTTGATTTAACAGTTAATTTTCTAGTATTTCCAGTTTCACTAGGGTTAGGAATTTCTTCAAAATCCAAACTTTCTTTCCTTAACAGTTCCTTTCTTTTAGGTGTCAAAGAAACCTCTAATAATGGAATCACCTTATAGGTGGCTAGAATTACCCTAGCTAAAAAAAAATTACAATCAAGTTCACCATAATTGGTTGGATCATGAATCCTACACTCGGTGATCCTAACAAAGGTGAACAAACTCAAAGGATGAAGCCTTCAGTTAAGGATTTCCATGAGCTTACCAACTTCCATTTTAATTTCCATTATTGGCTTGCTTAGACTTTGCTTCACAAGCAACCTTCCAACTCGGAATTGGGATAATAATATTGATTCCAAATAAAACCTAGAGATGCCCTCCTTCTAGTGCCAATTCCTATTGATGAGAATGTTAGCCATACACCAATAGTGTAGATAAAATCGTCATAAACACACTATGGGGAACCTATCTTACTTGAAAAATGGCACCAAGACAACCTAAATCTTAGGCTAACTTAGCTTAATCCCAAGGCTTGTTTATGTTAGGTCTTGATCGTACTAGGTTCGCATTAGGGTTCATTGCGATAATATTGTTAATCATGAGGGGTAAATGGATTTTTTTGAGTTTTCAAAGGAATCATAAGGATAAGAAAAAGATAATCTTGGTATGGTCATTTAACAACTTCATGAAATTGACATATTTGTAATAAAATTTCATGAACTTAAAATAACTTTTCTATTATAGTAGTGTAATGCTACATGACCCTAGAGGAAGTTGCAATTCACCACTTAAACGTACCAATTTTTTTTTGTTTAAGTACAAATAACATGTAAGGTGAATACATATTGCCAACAACCTCTAAGGCCACGAGACAAAGATTACTTAAAAACCCAACATCAAATAACATTAACATAAACTGAAACATTATGCACTTAAGGAAATGAGACAACATACATTCCATGCAAGATAAATTACAACAAGGATAATAAATACCTCAAGATTCCAATTTAACATTTAAACAATAAGGTTACATCACTCATTCCCCGAATGAGGTAAATCCAACCAAATGATTACATATTACAAATTCCACCTCGATAACAACTGAGGGGTAATAAAATACAATAAGAACTGAGAGAACAAGGCATGAGAAGAACTGATTCCCACGAGCTCTCCAACTGGAAATCATGAACGCACGAACAAGAAGAAGAACCAACGGAAAGATGCACGCCACCCGACCACGTGGAACCTAAAGGCCCCACTCCCTCCGTGCTAGGAGATAGTAACAAGGATTTCCTAGACAAGACCATCTACCACTAGACACAGGCTTACACAAAAACTGAATTGAAACAACTACAATCACAAAGCCACTTAACATCTACAAACACAATGCCATTTAGCCACTATAGTCACAACATCACTTAACACGAAGTTACAATGCTTTCAGAGAACAATGATCATGTACATCGCACAATAACTAATTAACTGTCAACATAGGAAAAGTGTCATACATAAATTGCCATGAGTTACCCTAGCTCAACCTTCCTAGGCTACCGGACCCCCATCTTGGGTTACCCTGGCTTGCCTCTACCGGCGCCAGACCCTCATGCAAAACTATGCGTCCCATCTCATCTCGAGCCTTATCATTCACTTGCTTCACGAGAGAGAGGCATTCATTATCTTATTAGTTTGAAAGATCCCCATTAATTCATTTAAATTATCACTTAGTTAAACTCTAGGTGAGTTACCCTGGCACCCCTTTGTGTGCCGGACCCCCACCAAGAGCCACTCTCCTATCGACAACACACCCACAAGAAGAAACTAGATAACACGACCTCTCCAAACCAAGGAGGAAACAGAACAAGGAACTTACTCCAACACTGGAGGAAAACAACGTACAAAACCCACTCCAACATTGGAGGAAACCAAATCACATTACCCTCTCCTACACCCAAGGAGGCGCAAATCCCCGTTCGTGAAAACCGGGTGATCCACAAGGTATAATTATGCACATTTTCTATGACACACCAAAAGTTGACTTTCATAAAGACAACCCACAACAAGATACAAATCCCCTATCAGGAAGACTTCAAACAATGACTCTATACTCCCAACATCGAACAAGAAAGAATAAACATTAAAAGTATTTCAAGCAATTAAATAAACTAAAATTCGGATTTCCTAAATCCACTCAAACACAGGTTTCATGACTTGCATTTATCCAATCAATTGATCCCATTTCTTTTCACGACATTGAAAAATTTAAAGAACAGATCATTTACTCTAAATTTCACAACCATACTCATAATCAAAACACTTTAATAATGTAGCTATCTGGTTAAAATTTAAATCAACCGTTCTCTCTAAATTCCATGATCACATACTAAAGATAAATCACTTGATTAAAAAAAAACATTTAAGTTAACAAATAAATTCATCCTTTACTCTCAGTTCCGCAATCATAATAATCACAAGGTCGTTTAGAAGTTCTAGTTTAACTTTTAACATTATTTAAATATACCAAATAAAGTAATATCTTATTGCAAATGAATCAATCAAATGACTTAAATTTAAACTTCCATTGATAAAATATAACAAATAACATATATATACTTTCTAATTAATTCCCATTTTAAAATCCTCATGATTAACATAACATATATTTTTGAACTTACTAAAACCCCTTTAATTTATTATATATTAAAATATTATATTTTATATAATATACAATATTATATATTATATATAATATATAAAATGTATAAATAATAATATATATAAAACAATTAGGATTAAAATAAAATAAACAAACTTTAACTAAAGAAAAATAGAAATTGCATTTAAAATAACCAAAGGGCCGAAGCTCACATCTAGTTCTCGGGCCGCCTATGCATGGGTGAGCTCGCGGTGTTCAACCACACACTCGCCCACCGTCAAGGTGGAGCCTGCGGTGCTGAGTGCACACGCTTCCTCACATGGGCTGAGGGTCGTGGTATGGCCACAAGGTTCCTGGGCTGGCAGGAGGCCGGGCAGTGGCCAGACACAAGGCTCCTCCCCGCTAAGGGCGGGCAGGGGTGGGGTTTGACCTCCCACCTCACAATTTTTTTTATTTTTTTTTTTATTAATTTAATCTCTGCGTTTTTCCAGAAACGAAAATCAATAAAAATTTTATGGGTTCTACCCAAAATTTTAAATTATCTAAAAGCACAAATATATTTGTATATATATTTGTGGGTATTTCCATATATCAATATATATGGTTGTATTCACAAATACATATACCCAAATTTTGATTTCATACACAAATTATGAAAATAATCTATCTAAACCCATTTCAAGAATAGAATTTTATTTCAAACAACAAGATGGGTTTTCAAAAACTAGATCTCACATGGAGTTTTCTTTTATTTTCTTTCAATAACTTAGTATAAATTCCATGTTGGTTTCCATTTCCCAATCAAACTACCATTTAGCAAATTTAAGAGCTCTTCCATGAATTCCATTGAATCTCAAACTATATTTTCAATTCATTCCAATATGGCAAGAAGATGAAAGGAGAAAGTATGATACCTTATGTTTTCTCCAAAATTTGCAAGCCTCCACCATGAAGATTTTCAAACACTCTTTCAACTCCACCATCTTAGCCTCCTCCAAGCCTCTCCACCCAAAACTCCAACCAAGAATCCATGGAGAGCTGAAAGAAAACCCTAAAAATAAAAATATATCCTTTTTTTTCCAAAACTCCCCAAATTCACATTCAAATTCCCCTTCTAATTCCAATTCTAATTCTAATTAAATTCAAATGCAAATGCAAACTCACTTTCAAATTCAAACTAAATTCAATTTCCACTTTCAACTTCACAAATATCCTTTGCCAAAAAGTCAACTACTTCCAAAAATATCCTTTCTACCCCAAAGTCTTTGCATAAGAAAACATTGGAATTTTTTTAATAACTTTAAACAATTTTCTCAATTCCCATTTGAATTCAAAATATTTTAGCATTTTATATTCAACAAAAGAATTAAATCTTTTACACTTTTAATTCATAGGGATAATTTAATTAATTCACACAATTAATTTAAATTATCAATAGAATAAATCTAATTCAAAATTAGATTATTTTATTAATTCAATTAAATTAATTAATTAATCACTAATTTTCTAACATCTCAATAAGACAAAGCATTCATCATTTATAATTTTCAAAAGTTATTTAATCATTTTTAACTTGCAACTAAACACATTTAATCATTAATTAGACTACGCAAGTCATTCAATAAACTTTAAATTTGCAATTAAATAAACACTCACGGGGAACTAACCAAATTAAAACAACTGACCTTGACGACAACCCAACAACACGCTATGACTAGGGTGATGACTTGGTTCGGAAAACCTAGCTACTATCTCCCAATTAATTTCTGTTGGTCAATGGACACGCTCAGACCTGGAAACCAGGTGGAGTCGATGTCATGTACCTGCCAACCTGCAACAAAGAGCATGTCGAACGTGCATATATACATAATATGATCCATCACACCGTGAAGAGGAAATCTTGGAATCGTAGGGCACTCGCAAGCGAGTGATACAATCCCGTCCCTTTCACCAATACAGTATCATTAACTGACACGTCTAACATCAAGGATAAGCTCAATAACATAAACATCATTTAATCAGATATATTCTAAGTTACTCCAAAACATGCCATAAGGGTAACATTAGGATAACATCACATCGAAATATAACATCCACATTGTATAACAATTGCAATCAAAAGCAACCTAGTTCCAAAGTCAAAGCATAATCAAACACAACCATTACAAAGAAACCCCTGCCGATTAAAGAGCCAAAATGGAGGGGTGTTACATCCTCCCCCCCTAGGGTCAGGCTTACTCCTGGAAGCCTGCAAGTACCCCTAGCACAACTCCATACAATCACATATAGTGCGATAACATTACAAAGTTTACTCATGCAAAGGTATGCGACATTATTACTTTAACATTCATTTAACACTTTGCATTTTGAATCTAGGTACAATAATCTAATATCATCATGAGCTTTTAAAACTTAACAATAAAGTTGGGGACTATAGGCCTCACCAACAAGATGCACCTATTACGTAATTATCATTAATATGCAATGGTTTCACTAATCCTTTTCTTTCTCTAAGCTTTTACTTACTGCAAGATGATTCCCTATTCAGATTATACATTTTCCATGATTATGAATGCAACTTGGGGACTTAGGTCCTTTACCCAAGGTTTGATCTAGGAAACAAACCTTCATGAATACATAAACATTTTCTCATAAGATACAAACGCCATACTAAGGCACTCAAGGAAAGAGGTCTATGTCTATCTTGCCATATCAAGCACTTGGAATACACCCAACAAACACACTACAACCACACTCAAGAATCCACTCAAGGGTCTCAACCCTTTACACAACAAAAAAGTCAAGCAACAAGAAGGAAGCCAAACAAAACACACCTCTTGGTAGGCTTGCGAGCCTAATCCTCACAAAAGCATTCAACCAAAGACATGCAAGGGTGGAAACAACAACAAAACTGATTGTCGTCCACCACACACAACACATCAAAATCACACACTACACAATCATCCATAATGCATTCTTCCATTAGAAAGGATATCGGTGCATTGCGCACTACACCGAGGATCCTATCCTTTCCACTAGTTTCCTGCACCATTGGACCTATACCACTTAACGACAACTTCTGGGCAAACAAGAGAAATCAACCCAAAAGGAAAACAACACGAAAGAGAAAACAACTAGGTCAATACAATGGGCTCATAGTGCCTAGAGTATAAACCTACACAACTTACAACATAATGGGTCCAACATAATCCCAGAGTTCCCAGTGTTTAAACCTAGGCTCTGATACCATGTGTAATGCCCCGCCACGCAACCCTAGAGGAAGTTGCAATTCACCACTTAAACGTACCAATTTTTTTTTGTTTAAGTACAAATAACATGTAAGGTGAATACATATTGCCAACAACCTCTAAGGCCACGAGACAAAGATTACTTAAAAACCCAACATCAAATAACATTAACATAAACTGAAACATTAAGCACTTAAGGAAATGAGACAACATACATTCCATGCAAGATAAATTACAACAAGGATATTAAATACCTCAAGATTCCAATTTAACATTTAAACAATAAGGTTACATCACTCATTCCCCGAATGAGGTAAATCCAATAATCATGATTACAAATTACAAATTCAGCCTCGATAACAACCTAGGGGTAATAAAATACAATTAGGAACTGAGAGAACAAGGCATGAGAGAAGAACTGATTCCCACGAGCTCTCCAACTAGAAATCACGAACGCACGAACAAGAAGAAGAACCAACAGAAAGATGCACGCCACCCGACCACGTGGAACCCAAAGGCCCCACTCCCTCCGTGCTAGGAGATAGTAACAAGGATTTCCTAGACATGACCATCTACCACTAGACACAGGCTTACACAAAACTGAATTGAAACAACTACAATCACAAAGCCACTTAACATCTACAAACACAATGCCATTTAGCCACTACAGTCACAACATCACTTAACACGAAGTTACAATGCTTCCAGAGAACAATGACCATGTACAACGCTCAATAACTGACTAACTGTCGACATAGGAAGAGTGTCATACATAAATTTCCATGAGTTACCCTAGCTCAACCTTCCTAGGCTACCGGACCCCCATCTTGGGTTACCTTGGCTTGCCTCTATCGGTGCCGAACCCTCATGCAAAACTATGCGTCTCATCTCATCTCGAGCCTTATCATTCACTTGCTTCACGAGAGAGGCATTCATTATCTTATTAGTTTGAAAGATCCCCATTAATTCATTTAAATTATTACTTAGTTAAACTCTATGTGAGTTACCCTGGCACCCCTTTGTGTGTCAGACCCCCACTAAGAGCCACTCTCCTAACGACAACACAACCACAAGAAGAAACTAGATAACACGACCTCTCCAAACCAAGGAGGAAACAGAACAAGGAACTTACTCCAACACTGGAGGAAAATAATGTACAAAACCCACTCCAACCTTGGAGGAAACCAAATCACATTACCCTCTCCTACACCTAAGGAGGCACAAATCCCCGTTCGTGAAAACCGGTGATCCACAAGGTATAATTATGCACATTTTCTACGACACACCAAAAGTTGACTTTCATAAAGGTAACCCACAACAGGATACAAATCCCCTATCAGGAAGACTTCAAATAATGACTCTATACTTCCATCATCGAATAAGAAAGAATAAACATTAAAAGTATTTCAAGCAATTAAATAAACTAAAATTCGGATTTCCTAAATCCACTCAAACATAGGTTTCATGACTTGCATTTATCCAATCAATTGATCCCTTTTCTTTTCACGACATTGAAAAATTTAAAGAACAGATCATTTACTCTAAATTTCAAAACCATACTCATAATCAAAACACTTTAATAATGTAGCTATCTGGTTAAAATTTAAGTCAACCGTTCTCTCTAAATTCCATGATCACATCCTAAAGATAAATCACTTGATAAAAAAACCATTTAAGTTAACAAATAAATTCATCCTTTACTCTCAGTTCCGCAATCATAATAATCACAAGATCGTTTAGAAGTTCTAGTTTAACATTTAACATTATTTAAATATACCCACTAAATAATATTTTATTTGCAATAAAATAATTTATATCACTTTAAATTTAAATTCAAATTGAATAAAATATATCAAATAAAACAATATTTTATTTTCTAATTATTTCCTACTTTTAAATCCTCATGATCAATCATAAAACATATTTTGATCTTCTACTAAAATCCCTTAAATTTCATATATATATTAAAATATATTATATTTTATTAAATATATACAATATGAATTATTATATATATATAATATGCAAAATATAATATAAATTATATATAAATACAAAAGTTAGGTTAAATAACAATAACCAACATTTTAAAAATGAAATAGCATTATTATTATTTTTTTCTTTTGATTTATTTTTATTTTTTAAAGTGGCATAAAGGTCGTAAGCTCCCGCACTGTGCCCGCTGGCGTAAGGACTCTGTGGTGCTCCACGCTGATGTGAGCCCGGGCTGGCATGGAGCTCTGGCGGGCGGCCGGTTGCCACCATGGGAAGTATGCTAATGGTTTAGTGGCCACAGCCGGCTTTGGTCGTGCTTGTGACACACACGGGCCAAGTATGGGCGGGCGGGGTGGGCTCCTTGACTCTCCCACCTCCTACAAAAATAAATAAATTTTATAATAAATAAACCTCGCTAGCCAAAATGAGAAAAATACTCTGGTTTTACCAAAATTTAAAATTTTCTAACAATAACAAATATATATTAGAATATATATTTGTGGGTATCACCCATTTTTGAAGTAAATGGTTGTATTCACAAAAACATACACCCAAATTTTGATTTCATAAACAAATTATGAAAATAATCCCCACCCATTTCAAAAAAATAGAACTTATTCAAAACAACAACATGGGTTTTCAAAACCTATTTCTAATATTGAGTTTTCCTTCAATAACTTGGTATAACTTCTTGCATGGTTTCAATTTCCAAATCTATCTACCATTTAGCAACTTTAAGAGTTTTTTCAAGAATTTTCATTGAATCTAAACTATATTTTCCATTCATTCCAAATGAGCAAGTAGATGAAAGGAGAAAGTATAGAACCTTATGTTTTCTCCAAGATTTACAAGCTTCCACATGGAGATTTCCAAGCAATCCTTCAACTCCACCATTTTTGCCTCCTCCAAGCCTCTCCACCAAAACATTCAAAACCAAGAATCCATGGAGAGGTTGAAAGAAAACCCTAAAATAAAATATACCCTTTTTTCCAAACTCCCCAAATTCACATTCAAATTCAATTTCTAATTCAAATTCTAATTCTAATTAAATTCAAAATGCAAATGCAACTCACTTTCAAATTCACACTAAATTCAATTTCAAAATTATATTCAACTCTTCACAAAATATCTTTCCAAAATAGTCAACTAATTCAGAAAATATCTTTTCTACCCCAAAGTCTTTGCATAAGAAAACATTGAATTTTTAATAACTTTAAACAACTTTCTAATTCCAATTTGAATTCAAATATTTTAGCACTTTACATTCAACAAAAGAATTAAATCTTTTACACTTTTAATTCATAGGGATAATTTAATTAATTCACACAATTAATTCAAATTATCAATAAAATCAATCTAATTCAAAATTAGATTATTTTATTAATTCCATTAAATTAATTAATTAATCACTAATTTTCTAACATCTCAAGAAGACAAAACATTCATCATTTATAATTTCCAAAAACTATTTAATCACTTTTAGC
Organism: Sequoia sempervirens; assembly: GCA_007258455.2. Taxonomy (NCBI): domain Eukaryota; kingdom Viridiplantae; phylum Streptophyta; class Pinopsida; order Cupressales; family Cupressaceae; genus Sequoia; species Sequoia sempervirens. The sequence goes on along the minus strand of VDFB02369858.1, from coordinate 50 downwards.
TTGCAACTAACCACATTTAATCATTAATTAGACTACGCATGTCATTAAAT
>VDFB02369857.1:0-19064 GCA_007258455.2 Sequoia sempervirens | reverse complement strand
ATAACTATCCCTGATTTTAATCGCTAGTTGTTCATAACCTTCCTTGATTTGTTCTTCAAGCCTGTAGTAACCCATTAACTCAAATCTTAAATTGGAAAACAATGAATTGAAAATCAATGAGTACTGGTCACTCAAATGTCGACAAATGTTAGCTCACTATTTATATATTTTAAACCCCCAACAGGATGGTAGGAAACCGCTCTGATACCACTGTAATATCCCACCCCTGGTAGGATATTTAATTTTGAAATTCTGCCTGTTTGTTTGCTTGTGGTTTTATGTTTTTTGATATATTTGCAATGTTTGATATAGCAATATAATGCAGCAAAATAGAAGATATTGCAATAATAATTTCAACTAAAAAACTGAACATTACATAGGGAATACATAGCTGAAAATTCGAGATTTTTATATTAGCTTAGATACTCAGTATTTTCACAAAATATCGACAACCTAGTTCATAAAATAACCCCTATTATTTAAAACAACAATACCTAGAAAATTTGGAGCTACAATTCATGAACTTATAGGTAAGATATGCCTTGAAACCCTCTGAAAATGGGGGCCATAATGAAGTATAATGTTTGCAGCAGTATAACAACAACAACAATGATAATAAACTCCAACAACGATCACTATCACCAATCCCCACGCCTAGTGCAAAGCTGCATATAATTAAATTGCCAAAACCCTTGCCTGGCAACCACCTATTTATTGAAGTTCTATAGTTCTCTTTGCTCTTAAAATAATGATCAATATATTTGCATTATTTTGATATTTCATTCAAACCCTTGAAACTTCTGAAATTCTTCTCCAATGAAGCTTAGATGTGACATCCATGTGAAGCCACCAATTAACTGCAACCCTCGGGTGATCTTTCTCACCTATAGGAAGCCCAATCGAAGAGAGGCTACCTTCTCCAAGATTGAAATTATAGTAAAACCCTAGGTTTCACCTCCAAAGCCAAAGCACAAAGCCAAGTTGAGAGAAAATGATCAATCATAATCCATAACTTTTCAAAATGCCTGTATATATCCTTCTCCAAATGGCTCGACTCCCAGTGATGCATTTTAAATCATTAAAATATATTAAAATATGCCTTTCACTTTTTAATTAAATCATGAAACTGGGCGCCCATCATAAAGTTATAATGACTTGACTTTATAACATTAAATGCACCTTTATTATAAAGTCAATATAAGTCATTAATATATGCACTTCATAATTAATTATTATTAAAGCATAACTTTAATAATAATAATAATATTATAGCTCCATTAATAAACACCATTTATCAATTCCGCTGACACCATAGGCGAACCCACTGCATACTCTGCCCATCTGGGTGCCTTAGTAAAAATAGTAAGGTTGGCCTCCCATCAATTCATTGAATTACTATAAATAGTAAGTATATACAAATGAAGCCAAAACACTCCAAATTACATCGCCTCTGAACAAGCTAAGGATTTGGAGATGAAAAGACAACCAACTGCCAATTGAGGAGCTAGCTAACTCCAACTCTAGGCCCGCTAATCATCTTGATTAGCCTATGAGGATCCAATGATAGGCTAAACCACCAAACTTTGATGCTCGGTCAAAATGGGGACATTACATAGGATATCTAGAACAAAAAGTGTTCCCACTTGTTGGATGTAAGATGGTGTATGGACCATAGTATAGAGGCTTCATCTTCCTTTGTGGGCCTTTAAAGCACTGTTTTTGAATATGCAACTAGACTTTATCATTGACCTTGAATGGGTGAGGGATGTAGTGCATCTCATAGTGCTCTTTATACTTTTTTTGTTAGCGAAAGATAATTTGTTTTATTTGTTGCTGTATACTTTGAATGTGTTGTACAAAATTCTATGCCCTACTTTCCTTTTGTTCCTATGTGCATGATTCCATAGTGGATGGAATGTTGTAGGATATGTTCAAGGGTGTTGCAAGTTGGAACTTGTCATGTCCCCGAAATGACATACCCTCGAAATGACAAAATGATACTAAAATACAAATAATGGAATTAAATAAATACCTAAAATATGAATAAAAGTAATCTTAATTTAAGAATTGCTATTATAATTATAATTATTTGGATAATATTATAATTACAATATATAAATTAACATTATTTAACAACATTATAATTATGATTATGTTATAAATATTAAAATACATATATTAATAACTCAAATATTATAATCACTATGATAAAATAAATATTAAAAAAATATATAAATTTAATATAAACCAATAAAATCAAATTATAGTTATAATACAAAATAAGGCTTGTAACACATATTAATATAAAAACATAAGTATAAAATAATACTTTAGACATAAATATAAAATAAGACTTTATCACGACATTTGGCAGTCAGGGATAGAACTATTATTGGGCCATTTGTTATCGCCCCATGTTGATATGAGTCAAAGGGCATAACGAGTCCGTCAAGGATAATATGCACAGCCATTGAACATTCTCAAAGGAAATAATGAAAGAAGGCGTGCCTCTTCAAAGGGATGCGATGACTAAGGGGAGTGGGACATGTCAATTTTCAGATCAAAGGTATTAAAGGTTAAAACTTGGTCAAGCAAGAGGCATGGGGAAAATAGGAAAGAACACCAGAGATGCCAGAGCTAAGGGACCATCAAATGCAGATCACAATCATTGTCTGGAACTGAATCAATTCAAGTTACAAAGGCATTGGAGTGAATATTGAGATATGCACAGTTGGGTGTTTCATCATATCAGGAAGAAACAAGAATAAGATATTTGCACCCAAAGAAAACATCATATTGAGGAAGAAGAAGGCACGCGATCCAGATTAAGGAAGGAAGAATGCATCATATAGAAGTAAGAGGAAGGAGACATCTGATAAGAGTCACAGGATTGTTTCAGTTGGTACGCACGAGTATATGATATTTGATTAGGACAAGATCGAGCCCTTGGAGAATATTATCGAAGTTCAGAAGAGGACATCTCTCAAAGTTTACGTTGGATATTGGCGGCAACTCTACACTGAGGTGTACATCACAAAAGACAAACTAGAGGTGAGACAAAGTGAGACAAAGAGAAGTCGTTGGTGATTTGTCGGGAGCTGCTTCACAGGCAGATATAAGTCAATACTCATTGGAAACAAAAAGACTAAGTACGTCAGGTTATGAGGGAATAAGACAAATGTGATGAAGGTATATATTGAAGACTTGAAGTTTGGAGGCGTCAATAGTAAGTGATCAAGCCGAGCGACTCTACATTCCATCCTCAACGTATTTGCTGCTATTCAAGCAAGAGCAAGTTGTCGCTATTTCCAGTGAAAGAAAGAAGAAGTTGCATTCCGAACAGTTGTCTTAATGACTTTGGCTGTAAATAAAGGTTAAGGACTGATTATGCATGATAAGTGTTTGTGATAATTCCTCTCAGCAGTAGGTACATATTTCAGGTCATATCTCCAATTGAAGATTACAAATAGATGTTGCATTACATATCAGTCTTTAGATTACTACTCTAAGTCATTTCAGTTCAAGTAAACATCAGAAGTAAACGAGTTACAAATCAAATTAGTCAAAACAGCAATTAGAAAGTTCATTAGCAAAGTGTTTGACGAAATGCCCAAGGCCTAGAACTTGAAAATTTACCTCAAGACCTGCAAGGGACATGAAATATGCCCCTTAATTTTTTCTTGATTTTTTAAAATCAATTACAATTGCAACACGCACCCGTTAAGGCTAGCTCCAAAACCAAAACGATGCGGAATAGTAACTCTAACCAAGAATGTGCCCTAAGACTACTGAAGGAGGAGGGGCGGGCATATGGTCAGAGGATCCCTAGGATCTAAGTAACTCAAAAGCTGAAATTGATTACAACTATAAGTGAAAAGATAAAACTCAACGCCAAGAATGTTCACCAAGATCCTTGGAAGGCGAGGTGATAGCATATGGTGGAGTACTTATTACAAAACTGAAATAAACTTAGGCGGTGAACCAACCATGAAAGATTTCCGCACAACCACCAATTCAGTGGGGGGGAAGAATTACAAAACAAACTAATTCATCTGCTGCGGCGGGCATCTACTCGTGAGTGGGAATTCACCACTTAAACAGTGGGTAAAATATGAAAATTACACTGATTAATTCCTCCACACTGGCGGTAAACCATCCAGGGGTTACAATGTTTGAAATTAAATACAAAGTAAATGCAGAAGTATAAATGATTGAAATAGTACTACTATTCTCAGTCTTACAATGCAATGGTTCTGCAAATTACAATGTTTTATTGCTGTCTAAACAATGCCAAATGATGAAGGATAAATTCTCAACCTCAATTCTTCTCAAATACTGAAGAACAAACCAAAATCTGATTTACTGATGAATCTGATATAAACCAGCAAACTGAGATTTCTTACTAGCAATTAGCCATCAATAAATTGTTCATTTCTTCACCTCAAAAGCTTCTGCCTTCTTCAAATGGACTGCACATGAACACTAGCAGCATAGTTGCCCAAGAAATAATGCATAATTTGGAAAGGATTAAGTCTGATTTAGAAATGCCAACAATTTAAAATGCAGACCAGCAACTTCGCAATAACCAAATGGATTAGAATCTCTTCAAACCTGCTCCAAATCACCAAGACTGAAAACAAATAAACTCTAGAAGCAAGGCGTCCAACCAGCAAAGCTAGCAAAGCCAAAAATGATTAAATACAAGGCTCAAATCCCAATGCTCAACATCAAATGGTACGGCCCTAGCTTGAGGGCGATTTCATCTAGAAAAATAGATACTTCACTAAAAAATCTAATACTTTGCAATAGGGGTCGCCTAGTGCAAGAGAATAGTTTGAACAAATACCCATATGCAAATTAAATTCATATGAAGAGCTGTATTCAAAAATCTCCTTCAGCCATGTTGAAACCAGCAAGCACAAATCTGGAAAATCTCACCAAAATCTTCTACGTTGATGCACAATATGCACTTTTGAATGAAGCACACTCACAACTGACCATCTAGGGAACCATAGTTTCAGGCCCGAAGAATGGTGTAGAAAGCTAAGCTTCCCCTTAGCCGGGTTCTGAATTCAATCCAACAGCATTTCAATATCATAAACCAAAAGATGAGAAATGAATGAGCAATGCCTCAATAAATAGGCTCTTTAGCTGGGAAATGAATCAACTTGAAACTCCCACAAGAAACTCTTCAGCTTCCTCCAAGGGACACCACCTCTCATGTTGCACTCTATTTGAATTAAAATATTTAAAACTCTTCATTCTCTTTCCTAGGTCATCCCACTTTTGAGGAAGTAATAAAACATTTAATAAACATTAAATGTATCAATAAGGTGTCCACTTCATGGCCCCAACTTAAAAACAACTGGAAGTTCAATGACTAGGCATGGGGTACAAACTCAAAATACAAAATTGACTAAGTGTTGAAACTCAGTCCAAAGGAGAGATAGAAGCCAAAGCCAAAACCAATGCCCAAACTGATTTTGCTAGAAATAGAATGATGACCTGAGCTGATGTTGTTAATGATGCCATTGCCAAAATTAGACTTACTAAAAATAGTCAATGCTAAGTAAGTTTGCTTCAAAACCATCAGAAAGCCAAATTGAACAACCGAACTGCAAAGGATTGAATTGCTGCTAAACAGATACTGCTAAAAGATAAACTTGCTAAAAATAACGAACTGCTATAAATAGTAAGTCTGCACAACATCCTCTGAACGCCAACTGAGCAGTATCTGAAAGAGGAAACCCTCGAAAAAACATCTGAAAGAGGAAACCCTAATTTTCTGCTTCAGCTTAGCCTACGGATTTCCAGAAATAGGCTAAATCCAAATGAAGAGCATAGGGCTAAAATGGGGACATTACAGGACATCACAGAACCCAAGAAACATTTAGAAAGGACTATGCTCCACAGAATTGTGAATAGCTTTGTTGTAGCCTGTAGGTATCTTAGGTTGAGAGTAGGTTGTCATCCCAAGTGTATGGGTGCATGTGGCTGTTGATGCATAGTAAATGCAAGTGTGCATGATTGTCTGCCTTTATTTGGCTATCTATTTGCAGATGAAAGGCTATGGATCTATCCAATTATGTATCTGAAATATGCCGAGCCAATTTTTTTCAATTTTTACCAAGTACACAACAATGCAGAGAGCACCCGTTAGGGTTAGATAATTCAAACCGGCAGATTACAAATAACTCGTTGCCAAGAATGCGCACTCAATCTCAACAAGAGAGAGGCTGTCATATGGCAAGAGGATCGTCAGTGCCTTAAACAAAATGTAACCGAAGGTAACTCTAACCAAGAATGTGTCCGTGAAGGACGATCATATGGTCAGAGGATCTTCTACCACTACAAGTACTGAAATCAAACTCAACACCAAGTATGTACTACCCAATCCAGTATGGAAATGAGGCGACCATATGGCGGAGATAAAGGAATTACAATGCAATTAAGGGAAATAAGCAAGAATGCTGAAGTACTCGACGTCAAGAATGTGCTTTCCAACCCGAGACGGAATGAGAGCTACCATATGACGGAGATATAAAGAATTACAATTGCATCTACAGAATGTAAAGTGAGACTGAGAGAAATGCTGACAGTACTACTGTTCAGCTTACAATGAATATTTAAATGCCTGCAAGATCAAGTATTAGAGTTCTTCAAATTGCTGCAACAACAAGGAATCTTTTACAAAGCCTGTAATGATTTCCTAACACCAATCCAAGAAGGAAATTGCAGATTTCTCAAATCTGGTTATGACAGACCTGCACTTTAAAATATATAACCAGCAACCCTAGAATCCACTAAAATGCTCACAACTCACTCAATACTTGTCAGAATGACATGAGACTTGATGCAAACGAATGCTAGGATGATGACAATGAAGACTAGACAAAGAAACAGCTGATAAATTGAAGTATTTTTTTTTCTAAACACTTGCCAGGTAGAACAGAATGGTACAGCCTCTAGAAATGTTCTACCAACAAGATAAAATCAGATTCTTCATTATAAATCACCAAAATTTGCACAAATGGGTGCCTAGGGCATAGAAATAGTTCTAGCCAATACCCAGAACAAATATATTTTTATTTTTTGACTTATGAGCAAAAACAACATTCAGCAACTTGAAGTCAGCAACACCAAAACTTCACTAACATGCTCAAACTAGACTACAAATGCATAATAGCTTCTACAATGCAATTTCTTACTACAAAAACTCACTCAACTACAAACTAACTCTCCACTAGTTGCTATCTTTCAAGCAAGAAGTCGAGCCAAGGCTAGGAGGCATTCATTCCTCGAAGCAGTCCCAGTACCATTCCGGCAGCATAACAATATTCAAGTCATAAGATAATAAAAAGAAGAGAGATGGCCTTCTTTTATAGACTTAGTAGAGAATCTCTAGATGCTTCTAGAAAGTGCGCCCTTTTTCCAATTCGAATTTGACTTCATTTTCCCTCCAAGAGTGGCGTACTTCTTCTTGGCTAAATAAAACATTTTTAAATAAAATATTTCTCTCCTTAAGTTGGCGTCCAATTTCCTCAAGAGCAATTTGACTTTAGAAATATAAAAATATTTCTTCATGAGAAAATACCCCTCAAAGTTCCCTTCTTTAAAACAACTTAAAGTCATATTACTAGGACAAGGGGTTATTTTATAAAATAAAACATTATTGTCTTTAAAATACTTATTTCTCCAAAATGAACCCCTTAAGCCAAAAATCAGAATTATCACAACCCTGGTGGTTCTCGATTTCAAACCCTAACTGATGTTTTGAGATTTTTTTTTGCAAATTTTGTGTTTTTGTGTATTTTGAGATTTTTTTGACAAAAAATGAATAGCTGCGATTTTTCTAAGAAATTCATATAAAATCTAAATAAATTCCAAACTGGCAATTTATGCTCAAATAAGATAGGCGACTCAATATATTCAATATCCAGAGCAATTACAATAACATAGATGAAGCCAGAGATGAAAGACAGAGAAATTATTAATGAAAAACCTGGTTTTTCTGTAGTGGCGGCTGCAGCAATAAATGCTGAGTACGGCCAGGAAAGTACAAATCTCCAGTCTCTGAATTCGATGCCAAATCTCCAGTAAATGTCCAATACAAGACCAACGCCTCAAGCTGGAAGCTGGGAACTGAATGCCGGAAGGAAAACCTCTGAAGAGAATGAAGTACGGCCTGCAGGTACAGTACGGCCAGTCTGCAGCAATAATGAATAATGTACGGCTTTTTGAAATTTGTGCCAAAACAATGATGGATGATGATGGATGAAGTCGCCTCTGAAAGGTGGTAAATATCTCTGCTGAACTCGATGAATCTCTGTCTGATTAACTGATTATGCTCAATCTGTGACTTCTGGATGAAATCACCAAGTGCAATCTTCAGCTGGTATCTCACAGCCTCAGTATGCCTGATCTCTGAAGAGGTTACGTTCTCCAGAAACGATGTTTGCCAGAAACCCTAGGGTTTGCAAACTCCAAAGCTCAGATGCTCAGAAGACAAAATTGAATAATAAACTTGATAGTTCGATTTTGCCTTGGGAAGAACAATATATTCTTCTTTGAAAAGTTCGACCTAATTCTCCATTAAAATAATCATTTAAATTAATGATTTAATTTTCACTTTGGACTTAGGAGAATTTATTTAATTATTGGCGCCCCTTTTTAATGAGCATTAAATACTCATTAAATCACCTTTTAATAACATAATATAAAGTATAATTAAATACTTTATAACTTAGCCAAATAATTAAATATTTTAATATTTCAATAAAGTGACTTTATAATAAAGTCAAATTATTAAATATTTAATAACTCAGTAATTACTCCTTGTTTCTCCGTCAAATCAAACAATTATCGAACCGGTCAATTGAAGCAATCACCGCGACTGTGTGCCTCACCGAAATAGCGTTTCCGTTCGACCTAACTTAAAAATAGAAAGTTTTCCGTAAAAGACTCTTCGAAGATTCTCAAGGCCCAAACCCCATTAATACCTAAACTCGAGCTAACCAACACCAGCAACCGCCAAAGGGGATCCTTCCGAACACCCCGTCACCTCACGAGGATCAAATGATAGCTAACTCGGCCACTACCGTGGCCGACTAGATGGGACATGACAAATTCGCCCCGAAATTGTCAACTCGCTAATCTCAACTTCCGATGCCGTGAACGCCGACTCCATGTAGCGACTAACCGGCAAATCTTCTCCACTTGACCGTATATTCTATCACACCAAGGTGTTCTCTCATATCAAGGATGGCCTCAGGTACTAGTATCAGTTTCCCTTCATCATCAAGGGGTGGCAAAACTGGAGAGGGAACAACATGCTGACCCAATGCCTTCTTCAGGCGAGAAACGTGAAATACATTATGGACCTTGCTATCAGCCGGCAAGTCCAACTTCATAAGCAACTCACCAATTGCCCGACAACACCTAAAATGGACCATAGTAGCGCAGGTTTAAGTTTTCCACCCTTCCGTAGTAGACCCACGCATACGGCCGCAACATGAGGCACACCATATCACCCACCAAAATCAAGGCCAACCTTCGGACAAGATACCGCTATGCCGATTCTGTGTTCGCTGATATTGTCTCAAGAGACCTCAAGATGTCTCCGCTGATCGATCATAATACCTCGCATTCCCAAGACTTCTCGCTATCGCCAAAATCAAATCCGTAAGATTGGCCATACCCGCATAAAGCCAGCGAAAGGGCCGCATTCGTGACCGCCATATGGTGAGTCGAATTATAACAATACTCGCACAAGTAAATCGATCTCACCCAAGCTCTCTGCTGACCAGCTATATAATTGCGCAAATAACCTTCCACCCACTTATTGACAATCTCTGTCTGCCCATCAGTCTGCGGATGGTAGCTGGTACTCGGTGTCAGCTCGGTCCCACAAAGCCTGAACAACTCCTGCCAAAAGTTGCTCATGAACCCGCTGTCTCTATCGCTGACTATCGTCCGAGGCAATCCATGCAATCGGAAAACCTCTCTGAAGAACAACTCTGCAGTCTGCGATGCTGTGAAAGTAGTCGTAATCGGGAAAAAGTGGGCGTACTTAGTCAACCGATCGACCACTACATAAATGCAATCTTTACCTTGGGCTTTCGGCAAACCCGTGATAAAGTCCATAGATAAACACTCCCACTTCCTGTCAGGTATCGGAAGTGGCTGAAGTAATCCAGCAGGATAAGTGTGCTCCTGCTTGTTCTGTTGGCACACAGAACACTCACGGACATACTGCAAAACATCAGTTTTCAGCCCTTTCCAAGTAAACCGTTCCCGAACCATTTTGTAAGTCTTGTAGTATCCAGGATGGCCCGCCATAGGAAGGTCGTGAAAGGCTCTCAAAACTGTAGTCCGTAACTCAGAGTCAGGAACCAAAAGAATCCGCCTTGTAAATGATCAAGTCATCTACAACTGTATACCTGTCGTCCTGCTCTGTCCTGTCAACGATGCTAGAAGCCCATGGGTTCTTAGCATACTCTGCAATGATCCGATGCCTCCAATCCTCTGTAATCTGTGCTAAGGCATTCAACTGGGGTCTACGAGACAAGGCGTCAGCTACTATATTCTGCTTCCCCTTAATGAAAGTAATGTCGAAGTCATATGACTGCAGTTTACTAACCCATTTCTGCTGCCTCTCGTTCAAGTCTCGCTGTCCAAGGAAATGTTTTAGGCTGTTATGATCTGTACGAACACTGAATTTGCTGCCTACCAGGTACTGCCTAAACTTAGCCAATGCATGCATAATGGCTAACATCTCCTTGTCATATATACTGTAAAATCTCTCAGGACCCCTGAGTTTCCTGCTCTCAAATGCAATCGGATGACGCTCCTGCATCAAAACGGCACCAATGCCCTCCCCTGAAGCATCACAGAATAAATCAAATGACTTCGAAAAGTCAGGCAATGCTAGCACCGGACATGAAGTCATGATCACCTTAAACCTGTCAAAGCACTCCTGCGCCTGTGGTGACCACTGAAAAGCCCCCTTCTTCGTCAAGTCTGTAAGGGGTGCGGCGTGACGTGAGAACCCGCTAACAAATCTCCTGTAGAATGCACACAACCCAATGAAACCTCTGAGCTGCGTAAGGTTCTCAGGTACCGGCCAGTCAACAATAGCTCGGACCTTTTCAGGGTCCATACTCACTCCCTTGGCACTGATGATGTGCCCTAGATATAACAACTCCTCCATGCCAAGCTCGCACTTGGATTCCTTAGCATAGAAAGACTCATCTGCTAAGATACCCAAGACTGTGTCCAAATGAGCCAGATGCTCCTCCCATGACCTGCTATAAACCAAAATGTCGTCGAAGAAGACTAACACAAATCTCCTCAACTGAGCACTGAAAACCCTGTTCATAGTTGCCTGAAAGGTGGCAGGTGCATTGGTTAACCCGAAGGGCATAACCAAGAACTCGAAGTGACCGCAATGACACCGGAAAGCGGTTTTCTCAATGTCCTGCTCCCTCATCTGTATCTGATGGTACCCTGATCTCAAATCAATCTTCGTAAAGAAGACTGCACCATGCAACTCATCTATCAGCTCATCAATGCGCGGAATGGGGTACCTATTCTTGATGGTTCTTTTGTTGAGCTGCCTGTAATCGATGCACATCCGAAGGGATCCATCCTTCTTCTTCACCAATACAACCGATGAAGCAAAAGGGGATTTGCTAGGTCTGATATGACCCATAGCCAACAACTCATTAATGGTCTTTTCTATTTCATCTTTGAGTCGTTTCGGATGTCGGTAGGGAGTAATCATAACGGGCTTTGCGCCCTCCTCCAACTCAATAATGTGCTCTGTACCTCTATCTGGAGGCCTACCAGGTGGAATATCACTAAACACTTTGGAGTGTTTAGTCCTCAGAATCTGTATGTCAGGGTGGTACTCACCCTTCTGCGGCTCCTGCTGGGCTGGCATCAACATGCACTCAGCCGCCCAGTCAACCATATCATGACGAATGAGCCTCTCCATCCGCCTGAATGAAACCATCCTAAGATTACTGTCCCGTATTGCCTTGATGACATGTGGTCTTCCGTCAACCTTAAATTTCATCTCCATGTCCCGTAGGTTGAGCGTGAACTCACCCAAATCATGTAACCATGCCATCCCTAGTACCACATCTGTATCACCCATATTAACAACATAGAATTCAGTCTTGAATTCATAGTTGTTCAATCTCATCGGCAGATCAGTAATCTTTCTGTCGCACCTGAGAGTGTATCCGTCAGCTACCTTGACTCGGATACCCTCGAAAGCCTCTGTCTGGATACCACGTCTCTCCACTAAACGTGCATCAATAAAATTATGTGTCGCACCCGTATCCAACAAAGTAATCACCTTCTGACCTGCTAAGAGCCCACGGAGTCGAAATGAACCATCTCTCTGAAGACTAGTCAGATGGGCTTCCTGTAGCTTCCTTCCACCTTCATGTTCATTCTCATTTTCGGACTTCTCATCATCTGAAGGCTCGGAATCAGCTTGCTGGTCTGACAGATCAGATTGCTCTTCGCCCTCATAAACCACTCCATTTGGTTATTTTTGACTTTCGGACGAAGTGGGCATATGTGTTTTTCATCATAGGGTGCCTTGCACCAAAAACACAACTTCTTCTTACGTAATTCGTTCAAGGTTTCTCTGTCAAACGGGGGTGCATTCTGTCTCTTAGGATCCTGTTGATCCTTCCTCCTGTCAAAGGGTCTATTTCTGTCATTGTTTCTATCAAAAGGTCTGTTGGGTCTCGTGTATGGAGTGGACCCTGAATTGAACTTGCTGCGAGGTGCGGCAAGTTCCATGCTGCGTGCCTTCCGCATGGCCTCCTGAAGTGTGGGAGGGTCAAAGGCCTTGACCCAACCTCTCATGGGTTCTGTCAAACCCTCAACAAATAATATAATGAGTCTCCTCTCTGAAATGCCAGTCACCATGACTGCCACTCTCTGAAACTCGCCAATGTATGCTTCCAGACTACCAGTCTGTCTGAGCTGAGCCAACTCTCTGAAATACAACTCTGGATCCTTCCTATCAAATCTTTCTATCAATCTGCTCGTGAACTCCTGATAGGTATTAACCGCATGATGGCCTAATGTGTACATGCCGTGGTGCCACCAATCATGCGCCACTCCGTCCAGATGTAAAGTGGCAAATTTAATTGCCTCATCCTCCTGCATAGGTCTAAGTGACAGATAGTTGTCCAATTTCTGGACCCATGACCTAGCTGATGTCTTCTCTGACCCATCAAAATATGGCAGTGTAATCTTGCTCACAGCATATTGTAAATCTCTATTCACCTGTGGCTGCTGCTGCTGATGCTGTGGGGGTCTACGATCAAATCTACCTCCTCCTCTGGGTTTATAGACATCTATAAACTCATGAAACGTAAGTGCCTGCGGATCTCAGGCGCTAAAGACATGTACTCGCCATGAAATCTCGTCAAGTCTGCCACCGACATGCCGTTCTGTGGCTGGAAGTCCTGATGATGCACCTGATGCTCTGCCCCTGGAGTCTGAGGTGGAGTATCTCTGGGTAAGAAAGTAGGCTGACCTGGCCTACGCTCCTGATAGATCGGTAACGGCTGCCTAGGAGCTGATGCCAATGGCTGATCCACTGGAGTGGTCCCGCTCGTCTGTCCAATCTGTATGAAATGAGGCTGTGTGGGCGTACACTGCCTAATAGTACCCATCAACTGCGACATCATATCCATCATGTTGTCGTGTCTCCGTCTAAACTCCTCATCAGTAATGTCACCCTCTGCATGTGCCTTCCCTGGATCCCTGCGAGTCTCTGAGGAAGTCTCACGATCTGCCATTAGGGTTGCAACACTGTTTTCACTACCGTCTGAACTGGATCTGTGAAAACCAAGCACTCCTGATACTGTCTGACCTTCTGGAATCGGAGGACCTGTCCAGTCTTCGTCTTTGCCTGTCCCTACACCTCTGGTATACTGAATAATGTCTTGGTTCATAAAAGGCAACCCAGAAATGCACTGTATTCTGAATAATCACTGAAAAAGCACAGGATGGCAGGAGATCTGTGCTCTGATACCACTGTCAGAACCCTGGTGGTTCTCGATTTCAAACCCTAACTGGTGTTTTGAGATTTTTTGCAAATTTTGTGTTTTTTGTGTATTTTGAGATTTTTTTGACAAAAAAAGAATAGCTGCGATTTTTCTAAGAAATTCATATAAAATCTAAATAAATTCCAAACTGGCAATTTATGCTCAAATAAGATAGGCGACTCAATATATTCAATATCCAGAGCAATTACAATAACATAGATGAAGCCAGAGATGAAAGACAGAGAAATTATTAATGAAAAACCTGGTTTTTCTGTAGTGGCGGCTGCAGCAATAAATGCTGAGTACGGCCAGGAAAGTACAAATCTCCAGTCTCTGAATTCGATGCCAAATCTCCAGTAAATGTCCAATACAAGACCAACGCCTCAAGCTGGAAGCTGGGAACTGAATGCCGGAAGGAAAACCTCTGAAGAGAATGAAGTACGGCCTGCAGGTACAGTACGGCCAGTCTGCAGCAATAATGAATAATGTACGGCTTTTGAAATTGTGCCAAAACAATGATGGATGATGATGGATGAAGTCGCCTCTGAAAGGTGGTAAATATCTCTGCTGAACTCGATGAATCTCTGTCTGATTAACTGATTATGCTCAATCTATGACTTCTGGATGAAATCACCAAGTGCAATCTTCAGCTGGTATCTCACAGCCTCAGTATGCCTGATCTCTGAAGAGGTTACGTTCTCCAGAAACGATAGTCTGCCAGAAACCCTAGGGTTTGCAAACTCCAAAGCTCAGATGCTCAGAAGACAAAATTGAATAATAAACAAGATGGTTCGATTTTGCCTTGGGAAGAACAATATATTCTTCTTTGAAAAGTTCGACCTAATTCTCCATTAAAATAATCATTTAAATTAATGATTTAATTTTCACTTTGGACTTAGGAGAATTTATTTAATCATTGGCGTCCCTTTTTAATGAGCATTAAATACTCATTAAATCACATTTTAATAATATAATATAAAGTATAATTAAATACTTTATAACTTAGCCAAATAATTAAATATTTTAATATTTCAATAAAGTGACTTTATAACAAAGTCAAATTATTAAATATTTCATAACTCAATAATTACTCCTTATTTCTCCGTCAAATCAAACAATTACTGAACCGGGTCGAATCTGAGCTAAAATCACTGCGACTCGTGCCCCCTACCACCGACCTAACTTTCTAAAATGAAAGTTCTTCCAAAAGACCTCTCGAAGATTCTCGCGAAGGCCCAAAACCTCGGCTAACGAACCGGAGCTAATCCAACACCGAAAGCAACCGCCAAAGGGATCCTTCAACACCCCGGCCGCCCAATGCAGGATCAAATGATAGGCTAACCTCGCTACCACCGCAGCCGACTAGATGGGGACATGACACCACCCAATGAATTGCCAGAAGAGGAAAGCCTGCCGAGTTGATGCTAACTGGACCACTGCTAAAAATAGAATTTACTAAAAATAGTAAATTCAAGAAGTTGCTCAGAATGCAATGCATGCGACACCATTGCGAAGTTTTCTGAAAACCCAGAAGGAATCCAGAATCCAAACACCCAAACTCCAACAAGTAAAACCCTGAATCTTCAAAAGAACCCATCAAACAGCCGAAAACTCTAATTCTGCCACTGACTAGCCGACAACACACTGGGAATAGGCTACCAATCACTGAAAAGTGAAGAGCTAAAAACGGGGACATTACAGTATCCAATCTCTCCCACAAGGATTGCCAAAATGTGCTAAAAAACCGAAGGTTGTGGTTAGATACAATGGATGTTGCTGGCCCAAAATGAACTCAAATGCGATTGATGTGGAGTGTAATACTCTAACTGATCTACAGTTTAAAAATGTAATCTAACTATTAGTTTCAACTGAAATGTAACGAACTAGTTTTCATGCTACAGTTTCCTTTGCAATTAGAACAGAAAAGATAGACAATTTTAAATAATTACATCATATTTAATTCCTGAACTAACTTTTAAAATTTCCGTTTCAGCTGAAAAGGAAACAACTAACTAATTTCATATAACTGAAAATACAGTAGAACAAAAACTTACTTTTCTTTACTTTCAAAATGTAAGAGCATTTATTACAACTATGAAATAAACATGCTTAAGTAATTATAACTGAAATTAAGAGAGAGAAAGTGTTACAAGAAAGTATAGTCTGAAGGCTTCTTACTGGAATGCTGCTCAAGACTCTTCTGTTTCCAAGGGAAAAAGAAATATCATCAAGGGCTTTTCCGCCCAACCGAAGACCTACTAGTCTCCCGTGTTTCTTCAACTGAAGAAACCCGACCCTTCACGAGGGTAATCAACAAAGGATCACATAATATCATCATGCCTCTGAGCTTGGTGTCAAGGAGCTATACCACCTGGTCGATCCTTCACTATAGGTAACCCCTAACTAGAAAGATCACTTTGACCAGTGGTATATCTGGTTCTTGATAGCTAACAAATGCTTAATCTAGCATCGTACCTTGGCCAAGGATTTTAGTATTAATGGCACACCTATACCGTCAACACTCTCACCCTTGCTCGACATGATAACACTTGGTTCAAGGTTTTATATTACAATGTCTTGTTTCCAAATCTTTCTTCTTGATTCAAGGTTTAGCAATTTTATAATAGGCATTTAAAGAGAGACTTGGCTCCTTATCAATTGACTTCTTTAAAGGACAATCAGTTTACATTAACACATTAAGAGGAAAGAAAAGGACTTGTCCTCCATGAAAGTTTCTCCAGATTTAATGGTCTTGAATTGAAATGAGAGAGAGAGACACGGGTTCAATTCAGAATTCCAAGAACAGAGTGGAAAGAAAACTACGGCTAAGACTTTAGCTGATTAGACCACAGAGTATTAGATGCAGACTTGGACCCAAGTTCAAGTTCAGATTTGAGGACAGAAGAGTGACTCTAAAGCAAGGACAATAACTACACAAAATCATCAAGAAAAGTCTACTATCGAGCTTGTTCTGGAAATAAGCAAGAGCTGAATCTTTGAGATTCAACAAGACTAAATATACACCAATTATACTTCTCAAAAGATGACTAACAAATCAAATTAAACTCTTCGATGATAAGCGTTATCAGAAAATGATGCTGATAACTTGCTTGACAATTTGATTGGCGCTTGACAATTTCTTTAAGACTTTCTACCTCTAAATTGCTATCTGCTTCGACATCTAGAGTTGCCTCTCTGATTGGAGGTAACGAAATGATGTTCTTCTAACAAAGTGAGAGAAACAAGAACGCACGGCCTAAGCTGCCGCAGAGATACTTGAGCCAGTAGAACGTTTATCCTTTGATTAAGCAAGGTTGCACCCTATAATCATACGATGATGAAAGAGAGAAAAGAATGAAGTTTTTAGCATGACTCAGAATGGAAGAGTTTTTAGTGATTGACTCGATATGAATGAAAGGAAGAAAGTATCAACCAAAATGCGAATGAAAGAGTGAAGAAGAAAGAAAGGAGAGAGATCGAATGCCGGTTAAAAGAGAGAGAGCTCTTCAACGCTCGAGTCTCCAAGATTTCACTGAGTGCGTGGCTTCTTGAGTTTCTCTTGTGGATGTTTCACTAGAGAGATGGTAAGGTGGCGGAGAGTTACCACCTCCCACTGCAACGACACCCAGCTAGATTCTCCTTAATTAAAGTTAATATTCATCCATCGGCTAGGAGATTGTCTTTTAAATTTTATCTTAAATATTTTATGATTAAAAACTCCCAAGGTGCGCACAAGATGAAATATAAGACTCCAAGAGATATAAGATAAGGCACAATTTAGATTGACTTGTTTGGATAATTATTTAATTAAATAAGATATGACCAAGGTTATGACTTAAAAACAACCATCTTACACCGACTCATGGTTGGATGATAATTTTGATCCTTTGTTAACCACGACCTCTCCTTGATGATAGTTCCCTTTCCCTCGGGTGTTGACGATCCTGCAACCACTTGTCAAAAAGAATAGGGTTAGACCATTGTTGACATATATATGTATATTTAAATATATACTCATCATCACATATATTTTCGCATATATAAGAAAATCATTCACATATGCAGTTACAACATATAAACTAATTATTCTTTCCTCAATTTCACATTCTCATGAAAAGCAGTTACTCACAACTAACAAAACGATCATAATTTCATTGCCAAAATCATGTTCAAGATAGAGGGGATGTAACATACTTCTCCCCTTAAGAATCATCGCCCCCGATGATTATTTATTTATAAATCCAAGTCTAAAATCATAATTATATATAGAGTTCTTAATTGTTTTTAAACAGATAAGGTAACTTTTGAAGGATTTCATCATAATCCTCTGTAATGTCCCTTGGTGATTTGACTATAAATTCTCAGTTCCAGCAACTGTACATTTCGTCAAACACTTATCCTTCAACCTTTCAACTTGCTGTTTGATGTGTTTATTTGGGTTTTCTCTTGATTGATGTTGATGAAGTGCATAAAAAGATGTCTAAGACTGCAAGAGAACTTCAATGGAAATGCAAGGCATATGTAACTGAAGTTCCTGCAAACATGCTGCCACAGCTAAGAGGTGTTTTTGCCAAAAATATACCAACCAACTCAACTGGACTAGTTATATATTAACTGCACTCTTTAAACATTGCTTGCCAATGAATATAGATGATTTGAAGTATTACAATGAATGCAAATGTTCAGCTACAACAATACATTCTGTTACACCCCTCATGTGCAAAACTTCCCGACTCCAAATAACATTGCAATGAAAGACTCCAATCAGTTTACAACCTTAATCCGCAGTAGATTGGATATTTAACATATGAAGAGCAAGTTAAACGCAAGTATTCAATATGCTAAATTCTATCGATTCAATTGCAACTATCCGCAGTAGATTGGATATTTAACATATGAAGAGCAAGTTAAACGCAAGTATTCAATATGCTAAATTCTATCGATTCAATTGCAACTATTATAGTGTTTGTAAAGCGAAGATATGATGAA
>VDFB02369856.1:0-11417 GCA_007258455.2 Sequoia sempervirens | reverse complement strand
AATTAGGACCTACGCCATCAAAAAGGGTCATTCATTGCATTTTCCATGTAACTGGAATGAAGTCACACCGAAAAAGAGAACCTAATGCAGAGTCGGTGAGACATGCTTGCATCATTGAAACCATATGCTGAGAGATGAAACCTATACCGAAGGCTGATTGAAGAAAGCCCATTGAGGTCTATCGGTGTAACATGTGAGTGTCGCCATGACCCTATACCAACAGTGTTCCATATATACCAATGAGCCACCAAAGTGAAAGTCGGGGAAACAAAGGGTTGTCGGTATGATGCTTTCTCGAGAGCTGAAACCTATACCGATAGGAACCCACACCATTGCCAAAACAACTTGAAACCTATGTCAATATGAACCCAAGTGTGAAATGTATAACTCAAATGATTCAGTGGGGTCATCTGGGATCCTTTCCTTGACTGTCGTCCCATGGAGAGAACTTCACCCGCCCCTCCGAGCTTCAGGCTCTGCCCTTCTGACCGCCACCAGACTAGGACGAAATCAAATGGCGGGCCCAGCTACCGAGTCTGGTCTTGCTTTGGGCTATCAGGAAGACTTTCGTCTTCGCCAGGACCCTTTCCCAACCCAAGATCTTACACTGAAGGCCTCCTTTGTCACTATAACATTGCTCGATCAGTGAAACCACTCACCGACTAATTATCCTATGTCGAGGACTCCCTTTGAAATATGTTGAGATCCATCATCTTTGGCATAACATTAAGATATCGGCGAGACTTCTCACCGAAGACATAGATCTTACGGTGAAGTGCTTTAATTAGCAAAACACATGACTATTGCTGAGACCTTTCCCCGAGATAGATTCTCACACCGATTGAAACTAAAATGAAGTGACGGTGTTCTCCCCTACCGAGCCCAAAGCTTTGGGCTTCTGCCCGACATTTGCCATCCCAAATGCCAAAGTGCACCACAGCCCCTGAACCTCTTGAAGCTGGTAATGTGAAACTACTGACTGCCTTTTGACCCACCAAACCGCGGATCCCAGAGTTCTATCTTCAATTTGCTACTCTAAATGGCCATCTCCAGATGGCTCCCTAGCTTGAGACCTCCAAGTTCTCCTAGACCGATCCAAATGAGTACAAATCTGAAATCCAACTTTGACCCATGTGCTTGATTTCGGTCCCCTTCATGGTGAACATCTTAAAATTCTAAAATTTGATCGAGGAGAATCTTTGGGAGTTCTCCACCCAATTTTCCCTTCCAAACAACATTTCTGCTAGGGAAGTCCAGCCATTCGGGCCTGGACTGTCTCAGGGCCCTTAATCAAAAGATCAATGACATTGGGAGATAAAGTCATGTTATGCTTAATAGATCATTTAAAATGGATGTCATCTTCAGAATCTTGGCTAACATGAATGCTTTTATGATCGGCTACACTGAATATGCCTTTGCTTGCAGAATATATGGAATCAGGCGCTAGACCTTCAGCGATGCCCATCGAGAAGGACAAAGGGAAGAAGACAAGAAAAAATCCTCAAGCAAAAGAAGACAAGGACCAAATGAAATACGAGTTTCAAGGCGAGCCTTTACACTCAAAAATTACCATGGATTGGAAGGAGGTCACTGACACAAACATAGGCCAAGTTGATATTGATGAATTCACACAAAGGGTTAGGGTCAATCCAACGCAAAATAATGGATCTACCAGGTGTTGTGATATGAAATCATCAAAATAGGCAAGCTCCAGCTGGTCATCCTCAATTTCATAGAATAAACATCTTCTAAAAGGTAGGAGGATAGCCCCATCAAAGATGAAGAATTCCCTAAAAGGTAAAACAACAATTGGTGAAAAGACAAAAGTACTACAGTGCTATCAGTAGAGGACAAAATAGGGAAAGGACAAAGATGTAATTTTAAATTGTGATATATTAGGGGTAGGTGAAATCCTATTGTGTAATGAATCTTGGCCACACAACAAGAATTGATCTTGGCCATTCATTTGACTTTTGGAAAACTATAAATAGGGGCTTGCCCCTCATTTGTAAGGGTTGGAGAGCTGTTGTAAAAAGCATTTTGCAGCAATAGAAGACGACATTGCATGATTTTATGGATGTTGTCTTTGATTTTTTCTCATCTTGCATGCATGGTTCTACTTCCATATTAGTTTTAGTATTAGTTCCTTGAATGGCTGTCATGATGGTGTTGCTGTTATAGTATTTGATGAATTTCCAGCTCATGCTTTTTGTGGTTCATTGATGATGAATCACTTTGCAAAGCTATTCTGAGGCTCTTTCCTTTATTGTTGCAACTTAGTTCGATTGCATGTACATGATGTGTGTATGTGAGGTAAAAATCTGCAGTCCTTAGAAGATTGCACTAGTTTTATGTAGTTGTAGGTTTCTCTTGGTCAAGCAAAACTCAGTTTAGGAATCTATCTACTTTAGCATCCACCATTGTTACTGTTCATTCATAGCTTAGGATTAGAATAGCTTTCTTAACCCTTCTCCTTTTTCTATTTCTTTTAATCCTTGGTTAGAGTAGGACCCAAAGCATCACCATGAAGCTAAATCATATGAATTTCATGAGTTTCAGCTTGCTATTTTGAGTGGACATCCACTGTTCATTCACTTCCAGCACTTTGAAATTGCTTTTGCAAACCCAACTTCCCATGCTTTGTAACTCATCTGTAAGACCGCCTTGTGATTCTAGAAAATCACATAAAACAACTGAGATATTTCAAGCAATGTCATGACCTGACATCCGAGAGACCTTGGGATAGTCTTCTGCAATTTGATTGTGGAAGATTGTCTTTCAAGAGAGGTAGTGCACCTATGGACTGCTTGTGTTGAGAAGTGCATAAAAACACCATCGACAGATCTGAAAGGGGACTCTTGCCACGTTGGGTCAACTCCTACGAATAGAAAGTCCAAACTAGAACCCTTGTTTGTAGTGGCTTATTAAGCCATTCATTAATTTTATCAAAGTGGTGCATTGGAACTTAGATTCCAAGAAGTTACTTGCCATGTCCAAAGTTGGTTGAAATATAGAGGTTAAGACTTCATTATTAACATACCTTTATATTTTTTCCTTAGTTGCATGTAAAATCATCTCTTCTATGAAGGGCATGAGGCAAGCCCACTAAGAAAAATGTACCAATTGAGCTAGGATGTCATATTGCTTGTGGTTTGAAAACATAGTGTTTTTATCAAAAACATTGGAAAACCAACATTCAACGAAGAATCAAATCTCAAACCCTTTAGGAGAGGCAAATATCCTTGACCAAATTCACATGTTACTACTTGCCCTTGGGATTTGTGTCCTTAAAGGCTTCTAAGAAATTGGCTTTCATCTCAATTTGCTTCTACTAAAGTCAACTTTAGGCAACCTTTGCCTTGATTTCCTCGATTTCCACATAATGCACTTTGTGGGATGAAAGGGAATTAGGACATTGGAAATTTAGTTTGAAAGCTAATCAAGAGTGTGTTTGTGGTAAAAAGAATCCACTAAGCAAAGATTGAATCAATTGGACCCCACACATGTGCTTGATATCTTTTGATCATATGGTTTTCATGCAAACATTGATCTTTTGATTTTGAATTACTTTTGGAGAAAGACATGTTTTTCACTATCTTGGCCTAGTAAACAAATCCTTCTTAGGCTCACTTAGGATCAAATCAAACATTTCACCCATCCAAACATTTACCATCTTCATCCCAAACAACTTTAGAGCTTTTGAAAATATCATTCTAGACTTGGGTAAATCATCACAATCAAAATCACCTTGTTTAGTTAGGTGTATGCGAATGCATCCTTTCTCATACATTTAATTGAATTAGCACCCCTTTGAACAAGTTTATCCTAAAGATCACATCCAACATCTTAGGGTTTATAAGTTCATTATCCAAATCAAACCAATCAAAATCAAACCCTAAGTCTAGCATTGATCCTGTTGTGCATGTTTTGCACACACGCTCCGCCGTAGGTAGGGACACCCTTTTTTTAGCTCTTGACAGGCTGCTTTGTTCTTGTCTTGTTTTGCGTGTCCCATTTCCAAGCCCAAATTGGTCATGTGCCATCAAACGATCAAATCCCCTACCCAAATTCACATACTTGGAGTATTCAAATCTACAGAGAAATAAAGTCCCCCATCCCCTTTCTGCCTTTTGTCTTGCTTTGGTTGTTTCAGAAACCTCTGTGGACCCCTGTCGGTCCAGTTTCCACATTTTTGGCTTTGGGGACAACTTTTTGGTGGATTTGGGACGAGCCGATGTTTCAACGAACCGCTGTTTCATAAAGTTTGCTGAGTTTCATGGTTTTAAACTTTTCCTTCAGAATTTCTTCCTTCCTATTATTTAAACATTCAGCAGCCCCGCTCTCGCTTCCCCAATTTTGACTTTTGGGAGCAATCTTTTGCATCTGGGATGTGTTTTAAAGACAGAAATGAACCGGCCAAGGTTTTGTCAATGCTAAGTTTCGATGGTTTTAACTTTCCTCTAGAATTCCTCTTCCTCCTTCAAGAAACATCCGCTGACCCCTCGTTCTCAAGCTCTCGCTTTGACTTTGGGGTCACCTCTTTTGATCCGGATGTGTTTATAAATGAATTAAGTTTCACCGAGCGTTTGTTGCTTATATTCTCCAAAACTTTCCCCTCCAAAAATTCTTCCTCGCTATTTGAAACATCCGCGAACCCTCATTGTTCTGCTTTCCTCATTTTCTTGACTTTCGGTATCCGATGTTTGATGTTTAAAATGAACCGCTAAGTTTCATCAAAGTTTGTTGTTTTGTGGTTTCGAGCTGCCCCTTTTATTGCTTTTGGAACTTTCGCAATGCTCTTCCGCCCTTCGCGGGCTTTCATTTTCCGTTCCTTCATTACCATTTAACTTCACCGGGTTTCCAGAGTCTGCCCCTTCCAGGCCATTTCTCGTTCCACCTTCCGTCAGGGAATTTATTAATCTTCGGCTGAAGTTTCGCTTCTTCCGTTGTTCTTGCTTCGTCATCAGGAACTGGCTTTTCCGACTTTGAGTTTAGCTCTTCCGCTACTCGCTTTTACAGCCCATTTTCGGAGCAGCGTCTTTCATCTTCCGGACTCGAAGCTCCTTTATTGAACATCGAGTTTCGCTTTATCTGGTTTATCGCGAGCAGCGCCGGATCTGAGTTCGCCCCTGTTGCTGACGAGCCCGCTTCCCTGGTGAACATTCATCGCTTTTCCCCGGGTTGTTTTGGCTTCCATCCGCTGTCTGCCTTTTGGCTTTCTTCTGCTGTCTTTTCACCCTCTAACACTAGCACCCTTGAAGCACACATTAATGTTTATGGTCCAAATGAGCTCCAAATATGAATATCAAGATCTTTTGATGATGCATGGATAAATCTAACAAGGAATTTTTAGGTTTGACTGACATTTTCCTTAACTCATGTATAAATGCACTTATGACACTTCGTGTTTGCAGGAGTCAAAAAACCTTTTGTAGGTCTATCGAAGAGGCCCGTTGAGGGAGTTTTCCTACCTTTTTCTAGATGATGATGATTTCTAAGGAGCTTTCTGCCCGAATCAGGGGCCACCAATCCATTGATGCCAATCGTCGACGGATTCGTTTGATCAAAGGAAGAACACTGCAAGCACATCAAGCAAAAGACAACTTCTAGGTAGTTTATGCTACAGTGAAAAGGGCAATCAGCTAAATGACAAAATTGCTACAATGACTGTCACTAGATGACAAAACAGGGAAAAGACAAGGAATGTATTTTAAATTGTTGGATATTGGGGGTAGTTGAAGCCCTAACTTGTAATGAATATGAGCCACTCAATACAAATTAATCATAGCCATTCATTTGGGCTTTGGAAAACTATAAATAGGGGCTTGCCCCTCATTTGTAAGGGTTGGAGAGCTGTTGTAAAAAGCATTTGCAGCAATAGAAGACAACATTGCATGATTTTATGGATGTTTTCTTTGATTTTGCTTATCTTGCATGCATAGTTTTTTCCTTCCATGTTAGTTTTAGTGTTAGTTTCTTGAATGGGAGTGATGATGGTGTTTGCTATTTTAGTATTTGATGGATTTCTAGCTCATGCTTTTTTTGTTTCATTGATGATGAGTCACTTTGCAAAGCTAGTCTGAGCTCATTACTTCATTGTTGCAACTTACTTCAATTACATGTGCATGATGTGCATGTGCAATTTGAAAATCTGCAGTCCTTAGAAGATTGCACTAGTTTTGTGCAACTATAGGTTCTCTTGGCCAAGCAAAACCCATTTTAGGAAATCTGTCTACTTTAGCATCCATCATTGTTACTGTTCATTCGTAGCTTAGGATTAGAATAGCTTTCTTAACCCTTCTCCTTTTGCTCTTTCTTTTAATCCTTGGTTAGAGTAGGACCCAAAGCATCACCATGAAGCTAAATTAGATGAAATTGATGAGTTTTAGCTTACTATTTAGAGTGGACAGCCACTATTCATTCACTTTCAACACTTTGAAACTACATTTGCAAACCCAAATTACATGCTTTATAACTCATCTGTAAGTCCACCTTGTGATTCCAGCAAATCACATCAAACTACTGAGGTATCTAAGCACTGTCATGACCTGACATCCGAGAGACCTTGGGATAGTGTTCTACAATCTGATTGTGGGAGATTTTCTTTCAAGAGAGGTAGTGCACCTATGCACTACCTATGTTGAAAAGTGCATAAAAAACACATCAACAAATCCAGAGTCCCTAAATGTTCAACACTCATACCATTTACACCTTTCATCCTTCATCTTGTCATTAGTCCAAAGAACCTTAGAGGTCACTTTTGCAACAAGGTCAAAACACAAGAGGAACATGGAATACTAACTTTATCCATACATCATGAGTAATCCAAATAAATTTAACTTTCAAAGCCTTACAATACCAATTGATTATTAACACTCACATCTATACAATCCATACATGGGATCATTACCTTCTACAAACTTCAATGGTACAAATGTGAGTATCCCCAATCAAGAGTTTGGAACACCTTTTTCGATGGTAGATCTAAATCCAAACCCACAAGACTATCAACCAAACAATCAAAGTGTGAGCCTTCAAACAAGCAACATCATCCCATCAAATCCCTACAAGCCAAATGGGAAGGTACCAAGTACAAGTGTTTGAGACATGAATCCAGTAAACCTTGGGATAAATACATTTGTAAATCATACGAATATTTGAAACATCAACAATGGTCAAATTCAACCTATCATCCTAAGTCAGAACAATGCCCAAAATCAATTTGTCGATGATCCCATCCAAAATCAAACACAAGTACACACTCCAAATCTGCTTAAACACAAGCCAAATCAACTATATCAAGGGAGTCAAGATCGAAATCAAGAAAATATTTGGCTAGATCAAATTGCTACACTAACCAAAATAGTTGAATCATTACGTGAAGAGACATCTCCACCATCATTACCCATATCAACATCATTCCTTTGTTTAGGGATTCCACCTTTACCTAGCTCCAATCACTCCATCCAAATCAATCCACCTAACACCAATCAAACCATCCCATCAAAACCTTTGAATATACCATCAACATCACACCAATGGATGGTATCTAATTAAACAACAACATTGATTCCAAATCAAAATATGGTCTCCCAAGGACCTATCACCTTGATCATTCCAACCATTCCTATCACCTCGGTCACTCCAACAACCACTCTCAAACCCATTACATCTCAACCCCTCACTACCATAATCATTCCAAGCGTATCTCAAACACTTGTCACTACAACAAACATGATACCAATTACACCACCACTACCACCAAAACCAAGTGCAATAAGTCAACATCGTAGCATCGCACTAAAAGCACATCAATCCTACCAACAAGCACTTCAACAATATCAGGTGGCTCCACAAGCTGCTCAAGTTACCCACACCGCTCAAGCTACCCAAGCTGCCCAAGCCTCTCAAGCTATCCAACAAACACAAACACAAACACAAAAAATGACAACTGTTGAAAATAAGGATCAAGATCTATCCATCAAAGAGCACATTGGAGATGTTTCTATCTCATCCAATGATCAAACCAACATACATCAAGAGTCACTTCTCAATCATGATCAAAATCCACCAACAATACCTAACAATGATCCAATTCAAGAAATGTCAAAATCACTTGACTCTATGGTTGAAGACATTGGAAATCCCTCCACCACAATTGTTCAAAACAATGATCAAAATTTCTCCATTGATGAGCACCTTGAAGATGTTTCTACCCCATTTGATGACCAACCCACGATACATCAAGAGCCACTTTTTAGTGATCTATTTCAAGGAGTGTTAGGATTATTTGATCCTATTGACATAATGCATGATCTATTCACCTATGATCATGTTGAAGATGTCTCTACATCACCTTATGAGTTAGAGGACATATCTCAAGAATTTATTCCAAAGCAAGATCAAAATCTTCCACTAAGGTTTACCAATGGTCCTTTCCAAGACATGTTGACCCCGTTAGACCTCATGGTTATAGATACTAAAGGAATCCTCAACTCAACATTTGATCTAAATTCACTAAAAGATCAAGAGGATATTGAGATGCTCCCCATGCCTAATGATGACATCCAAGAACCCTTTGTTAGAAATCCATCCTTTGAAACTGACCCATGTCAAGAACTTGATCCAAAGCATGTCAAAAGCAAATCTAAAATCATTCAAGATAAAGAATTTGTATCTTCAAGATACTACAATAATCTAATGGATACTCTCCTATCTATGCAAGATGATCATATCCATGTAGCACATACTCCTCCATCTACCCATGAGATGCCTTCTGTGGATGGACATGTAGTTGATCTTCATCTAGAACAAGATTATGTTACACAAAAAGAGTAGATTATTAATTCCTACAATCAAATGGAGTTATCAACATCAGAATCATATATATCCCAAACTTAGATTGAGTAAATCATGAATAAAGATATCAAACATTATCCACTCAAAGAATAAAATCAGATAGAACAGTATAATCCAGAGTTGGTAGAGCGGCAAATTGAAACAATGTCATCTACAGTGGTCATTTGTGAGAGCATGTTTATTGAACAAGACACATCAGAATAGGTAGAATCAAAGCATGAAGGTACTACCACCATTCTAGGGGCAACTTCATCTCAAGCAAACATCAAGATAGGGAGCACAAAGAGTCCTGATGGTGAAACTAGTGTCAATACTAAAACCAGCCACATCATGAATCTTCATCCACCCATCACCCCATCCACAAATTGGAACCAACTTCAAAGGAAATATTTGAATCAAATCACAAAGAATGTTATCAAAGCAAAAGAAGCTAAAAATCATAATGGATAAATCAAATACATATGGATACCAAAGAATACAAAGAAAGATCATCCCTATCAAACTCCATCAGTGAAAGAAACTATGGGGCAAAATAAAAAAGGGAAAAGTATCCATGAAAGATGTCCGCAAAAGAAAAAACAAGCTTTTCAAGTGACATAAAAAGTGTATCAAGCAGTTGTTCCTAATTTCATGCACACTTTCGTATCCACCCATCATTGCTCATCTTCCCAAGTGTGGAGAGTCAAAGGTTCTAAACTGTCAACCAATCCATATTTTATCCCTAAACACACTCCATTCTTGCCTCCACACATGATATCCAGTTCTCACATTGACCATGTATTGGCAATGACCCTTCATCATAAGGATTCAGAAGGCACTCTATTGTGATGTGTGCACAAAGACAGTTAACTCCGGTATTGACAAAGCAAATCAAGAATCTCAAAATTTGCATTCAAGTGCACGTATCTTGGCAAGGCAACTTATTCAAGTAGGATATCTATGGCACACTATGATAGGGTCATCTACATCACCCACACCTCATGATTTAGCATGAGCTTCAAATCTTTCAGAAAAACCAAAAAAATAAAAAAAAATGAAAATCCAAAAAATTTAGAAAAAGGATTGGAAATAGTAAAGAGAAAAAATCATCCTCTAGTGAAAACCGCATGAGTAGCGCTTTGGGCAGGTACCATGATGAAAACCTGGCAAACATGCATCATGTGTAGAATCGAGCATCTACGTGCACCAGTTCACATGAAAGCATCTCATCCCATCCATAATAAATCTAGCATTCCATCTCAACCATAATAAATCCATTCATCCATGAACCATTTATCCAATCCATTTTTCCATCTGCATCCATCATCCAAGTTATCTTGATCTTCATGAAAGTTTGGGGCACACTTTACGCTTGCTTATGGTAAACATCTTAACATGGGACGTTTTCATTAATCCTATCTTATGCAGCATTATTCAGCTTACTCCTAATAAGTCTAGTATCTCTTTCCATTATTCATGGCCTTCTTCACTGGCAATGCTAGTTCCTTTCCTTTGGGATCAACTGCTTCCCCTGGAAGGGTCCTATTTCTTAAACGATAAGTAATTTGTACAATTGTCTTCTTTTTATGGCCCCTGTCCCTCCTTTTTCCCTTTGCAATCTCAATGGAAACCATGGTTTCTTGCTCAGTTTCCTTCTCATGGCATTTGGACATGCTCGACCGACTAGACCTCCTAGTTGGTGGGCTTTCCTTATCAATTGTTTTCATCACTTCAGAGTTTACAGAATGATAATTAAGTCTTTTGATTCAAAACCCACAAAAAGAGTACCCCAATCCCAGTGATAACACTTAATTCTAGTAGCAAAAGTCCTAAGTAGACCAAAGAACTAAAATTCATGCCAACCCAACTAGGACAAGAAAACTCTACTACCAATAACCCCTCACAAACTACAGACTTAAAATAAAATGAGAATAATCACTGATAAACCTACATTAAATAGAGATCTTGACCATGCAAGATTAATGATGTAGAACTCCTTGCATGAGCAAATTGGTAGCATATCAATTTTTCTTTGAATCTGGACTATTCATCTGAGAGAAATTAAGATTTCATCTAAGGTGGCCATGAGCATCATTTTTTGAATATTATGAACTTACTTCTTAAAAACAATGATTCTATCTCAAATATTGACACATTATTCCTTAACCATGACTTAATCATTCATGTCTTGACAATTTGGCATGTATCATCAACTCATTCTATGCTCTTCATTTATATCAGTGAAGTACGTAAGGTCAGTTTGGAGAGAAAATTTCCTTGTACTCCATCTCGCTTCATCGCTAATTCTTCCCTAATCTTGAGGTGCTTATTAGCAATTAACTTACTCATGTAAGGAATTCTTTCCCATTGGATCCTCTTGCTTTGAACATTTCATTGATGGTCATCTTGTTCTTTCTCTGATCTTTTTCTAGCTTTGCACAAGACCCCCCTGACACTGCCACATTGCTCCTTTCATTTATGGCTATCACCTATCATTGATTTAATTCATCTACACTTGGCTCTGTTAAGAATAAAAATATTTATGTGATGGCCCTTATAGCTTGATTTAATGGCCTGAC
>VDFB02369855.1:0-10988 GCA_007258455.2 Sequoia sempervirens | reverse complement strand
CATAAGAAGACAAAGTACATTGCAAAGGAAACAATAATGAAACCAAGGGAAGATCCATATCATAGTCCTTATTGTAGACCTTAATGGTAGTCACGATTAATGAAAAAAACAAATTGTAATGCACAAGATAATTGTGGCAGTGATATTAAGGGATGACACAATAAGAGGGTATGAAGGGGCAGAGTTGAAAAGCATGTAGAGAATCCTAGGGTTGCAAAATAGTTAAAATTTATAGGGGCAGAGTTAATGACTGTAATACAATCAAGAGGATAATAAATTTATGATTGATTATAAGAACAAGTCACCATACCCAAATGCCAAATATTTTATAATGCACAGTCAAGGTCTTAATGACTGAGAACTCCTACACCTCCTAGAAGGACTAGTTATCTTCAAACAACTCACATACTTGTCACTGTGCAAGGATATTCATGAGATAATGGCAATTTGAGTGGCCTAAAAATTTAGCTTTCAAGCACTTACAAGCAATTTAGGCCTAGTTAAGAAGTCGAAATGGTTACAACTAGATTTGAGAGGAGTTTGATACCAAAAGCATGCAGTTTAGAGCAGTTTGGAGTCCTAAAATAGAAGTTTTTTTTCCTTGTATGCCCAACAACCTAAAGTTTCATGTAAATTGATTTAAGACATCAATTCCAATCAATTTCATGCATTTTAGATGATCAATTCAAATTTAGTTGGGGGCACACTTTAAGGAGCATGCAAAGGTCAAGAGGTCAATAGTTCAAGCCAACTCTCATCAACTAACTTTGCATGATTTTTCTTCTAGTTCAGAGGGAGCTCCTCATCATGCAAGTTCAACATCTTCCACGAGAGGATCAACTTCAGTTATCTTGAGGATGTTTTCTATAAAGAAAAGCATTCAAATCTTTATAGAGTCAGTTCTTTCTATGCTTCTTTTTGCCTTATGCAAGAGAAGGGATTGTAACTCAATTATTGAGAGATATTTTCATGTAAAGCAACGAGTTTATGTAG
Source organism: Sequoia sempervirens (assembly GCA_007258455.2). NCBI lineage: Eukaryota > Viridiplantae > Streptophyta > Pinopsida > Cupressales > Cupressaceae > Sequoia > Sequoia sempervirens. Next base: position 9,995 of record VDFB02369855.1, on the reverse strand, counting down.
TTTTGAAGCATATTTTTCCAATTTGTACAAGGAAACTCCTTTTTATCAATAAAACATAGCATTTTTCCTTTTCAAATTTCTTGTGTTGAGTGGTATTATGAATGAATTGATTTAATTTTTGTGATTTCAATACTGAATCCTTGAATTAGGTCTCATTTAAAATCATCTTTATGCAAGAATATGAAAACTTATACAGGTCATAGGTTGTTAATTACTTTTAGAGTTTTTTAGTTGTGAAAGCACATAGTTTTCCTTCAACAAAACCTGAAACATAACCTTCCTTTGAAACACTTTTGTATGAGCTTGTCAAAAGAATTGAGTTATGCATAGAATAGAACAGTTTTTGAGAGATTGTGAACTAAAATAGCAAGTACAAATCATTTTATCATTGGTGCATCATCTCCAAGGTTCATTTCATCTCGGTTTCATTTTTTCTATCATTTTTCCTATCAAATCAACAAGCTTTTAGGAGGTCCAACAAGGGAACCATCGCCCTCTAGAGGTTCATCTTCACCATAGGCAACCCACAGCTTGAAGATGATCTCATGTTTTATAGGATAGTTGAGTTTATACTTAGCTAGGGTGTTATCCTCGTGACAACAATTACACCAAAAAGAACAAAGAGATTTTACTACAAAATATTTGTGCTCTTTCATAGAGTTTAAAGTATAAATTTATCACGAGAGATGTTCATGATGAAAAAAATTATGTCAAGAACAATCATTTCTAGAGTTTTTGAGGTTCTCGTATACCTCTAACATGTGTTGAGATCCTCAAACAAAGCTAACTGTTATCCTCAATTTGTGCAAATAGAGAACCCAACTCCAATCATTCTATTTTTAAGCAATCAAAACTTAATTTTGTAAGCTTGGGGTCTAGGTCGGCCCACAATACTGTGTCCCACTTTTTGGCCAAAGTAGGACATTGAAATCAACATTTCTCACTAAATTTTCACTTTATGAAACCTATAGCAACTAAATCATTAATAATTTGGAGATGATGTGAACTAGTGATTTGTGAGGATTTAATAAAATTAGAAATAAATTATGATTTTTTTGTGTAACTTTTAATAACTTATTTTTTATAATAAACAACATTTTTAAAAAGTGGCGTTTATGCCATAACACATAACTTTTTTTATTGAAAGGATAAAATTATAATTTTTAAAATATAGATTTGTAACATCAATATCTAGTGCATGGATAATCTTTGATAATTTTTTGTTGCATATTTTTTTAATTAATCTTTGAAGTCAAAATACTTATAATTTGCACATAGGTGTATGTCGTAATGCATAACTTGTCTTGTATGTATTGAAATTATTATTATTTTTTGTTGAAACAAGGACATCAATACCTGGTGCAAACATATTTTTAGAATTTTTTTTTTGTTTTTCTATTTTTTCACATGTAAAACAAATACCTTAATATTCAGTAAAAAATCGACATTTACAAGAAATAAAAGATAAATATAATAATAAAATTAAAAATATTCAAAATTATACTTTTTGTAAAGCTTATAATAAGGGTCACATACTCACAAAACATAATTTCTAAATGACTTTATTTGATCCCTCAAAAGGTTAAAAACAAGTGATTTTTTGTCAACATTTTGATAGGTGCGAAAGAGACTCCATTGTGGGTATGATTTAACACTAAAGGGGTTCTATCCAAGGGAGTTTGATCTTAGGGGGTCTTATCTAACCCTTTTCAATTAAAACATTTTAAATGAAACCCATCAAGGATTAAATCATTATTTTTTCTAAAAAGTATGTAAATTGAAGAAAAAATATCAAAATGTCCCAAATTTGGGATTCATTACTGTGGGATGACCCATCTATAATTTTAAAACTCAAGCACCTAGTGACATTAAGCATAATTCGTACATGTGATCTTGTAGTGGTTAAACTTCATAGAACATGTTGCTTATCGATTGTAGTAACTAATAGATAAGTCATTGCACTAGAAATTGGCTTAATTATTTGGTCTTCATACATCAAGTGACCTAAGAGGTCAAATCGTCATAATAGATTAGTCAAATTTTCCTTGTAAAGTTTTATCATGTACTTGATGACACTATTTTAGTTATTTTTGCCTTTCTACATAATTATATTTACTTAATTCTTTAAAAAAAAATTATAAAGTTTGCAAAGATATTTTATTTATGAACAAAGGAAAAAAAAAATTGTAATTTGTATTTAATTAGAGAAAATATGGAAAAAGACATGCCATATTTTTCTCAATAAAAAATAAATCACAAGTGAAAGTACTTACAACTAAAAAAGGAAATAATTTATCTTTTAGGCCTTAGATAGTTCTGCAAGTTTCCAAGTTGTTTCTAGAAACCTAATTAGTAAGTGTTATACATATTGTAATGTGGGATAGTAGTTCTTGAGGGTAGAATTTTTGCAATCGTGAATTTCATCATATTTACTTAAATTTTTAGTGTTCAATGCTATTAATGAATGATGAATTTGTTATGACTGATGCGGTTTCATTATTCAACAATCTATGCATCTTTGTAAACTGGAGTATTCTGTATAGTGATTGCAGTCATGCATAGGATTCTGTAAATTTCATATAGCCAGCGGGAAATATTGTAGGGAGTTTAAGTTGATCATCTAAGATGTTCCCTTAGGATTCGAACCTGGAACTCTGCTATTAAAGCACCAATGATCTATCTGATTATCATCTAAGGTCATCCTACTTAACATCTTGCGTAAATACTTTTTGGCAAGCTCCGTTTCAATAGTTATGTATATTTTGATATGCTCTTTTACTAAGACCTCAAACATATGTAGATTTACTAAGACCGACTTGTATGTTTCATGCTCAGATCACTATTGTTGTATTTATCATGACTTATGTTGGTGCCTTTACAATGAATACATTTGACAACTGATTATGATTTACAAATATGATGTAATTCTTAACCATTCTACGGTTCAAATCAATGTTCAAACATTGTACTTTTTACAGAACCTCAAAAGTTGGTTCAAGAAATATCCATCCTTCACTTACGATTAAATAAAGTGATATATACTGGTGGGGTGTAATTCAGAATCTCCATTCAAAACCAATGGCAGGAAATGAGTGACTTCAAAGCTTGGAGCGACCAAATGGTTGTTTGACCAACTTGCTAAAGAGAAGAATTCGGCAGCTGAATATGCCATACTTTGGAATACATGAACCCTAATCCTGGATTCTTCACTAAGGAAAAATGGATGGAACCAGTGGAACTGATTATCAAAATTAAGACATGCAGCTCAAACAACATCAGTTGCTCTTGAAAGAAAAAAGTAAATCACCCTACAAGTATGAAACTATTCGCACTAAATTGGAGGAAATAATCCATAAAGGACAAAGTTGTTCATCAATTCAGAGTAGGAAAATATGTCAGGAAGGATATTCAGACAAATGTCAATCAACTAGGAACTGCAAGAATAAATTATGCAGCTAAAAGGTTTGGAAATTAAGGACAATAAAATTCCTATGCTTTGCCTTTATAGATTTCTCAAATAAGCATATGTTGGAATGTTGCAAACTGCATTGTGACCTGCAAGCATAAACTGAATCAGTTTGAGAAAAGGAATATTAAGAAATAAATTACTGATGAATTAGAAAATCTATATCTTCAGAATTAGAATCTAGGTTTACTATAAAGTCATTTTACTAATATTGTAGAAAAAATACCACCCATACTACCTCAGTCATGCTTAGAGAAAACTGTCAAACTAGCACTTGATGTCCTATGTGCATATTATCTCCTATTTGCTTTCATCTTCCACTGATGCCTTCACCAATATAAGTATGATGCATGCGCTTATTGGTATATAAATTCATATCTACAGTTCTGTTCACAGTAGCATCACCAGTAATCCCCGCAAGAACACAGTCCATCCTTGAAATGGTGGAAACGGTTGGCATCCCTTACTATAATTTCTCGCTTGACAATCTTGGAGATGAACTTTGTGGCATTGTGGCAGTCACCACATACACGGAGGTTCTTAATAATCCGGATGGGAGTCCCAACTGTGTTTATAAGCCCAAAAGCAATGGCCAATTTCTCACTATGAGTATGAAGAATGTTTTCCTTCACATCCTCCTCAACATCATGCAATACAAAGTTCAGATTGGGTACATACCCTGCTTCTTCCATCTGCGTAGACAAAGTCTCCAATGTTGCATAAATGTCCTCAGATTGGGGGTGCGATCTGTCTCCTACAAGGAATGTATGAACTGTGTTGTTTACCTGAATGAAGCTAAATCCAGGTGGCTTTCTCAGTCCCCTGTCTTTCATCATTTTTCTCACTTTTGACACCTTATCCCACATGCCAGCAGAGGCATAGATGTTTGACATCAAAACAAGAAAGGCTACGTTTTCAGGAAAATCAATAACTTGTTCAGCCACAAATTCTGCTATCTCAATATTTGAGTGGATTCTGCAAGCACCAAGCAAGGCTCCCCACACGCAATCCCCTGGCTCAACAGGCATGTTTCTAACAAACTCACATGCCTCTTCTAGATGTCCTGCACGACCCAGAAGATCAGTCATGCATGCATAGTGCTCCATCCTGGGCTCAACGCAATAATATTGACTCATGCAATCAAAGTAATGTCTACCGTCATCCACCAGGCCTGCGTGACTGCAGGCAGTCAAGACACAGATAAAGGTGACATCATCTGGCTTCACATTCGTTTCTTGCATCTGGGAAAACAACAAAAGGGCATCAGTAGCTAAACCGTGCATTCCATACCCTGCAATCATTGTATTCCATGATACAACATCTCTTTCAGACATATTAAAAAACACTCGACGTGCAAACTCGATTTCCCCACATTTGCAATACATGTCTATGAGGGAATTCTCCACAGAAACATTTGATTCAAGTGCACTCCTCGTTATATAACCATGGATCCACTTACCATGTTCCAAATCTGCTAAAATTGCACAGGCTGGAAGCACACTCACTAGGGTAGCCCAATCAGGCTTTACACCAGCCAGCAACATTTGACAAAACAGTTTCAAGGCCTCAGTCCCATGTCCATTCTGGGCATAACCAGCAATCATTGCATTCCATGAGATGAGATCCTTCGTAGGCATTCTGTCAAACACTTGCCGAGCAACCTCTATCCGATCACACTTTCCATACATAGCTATAAGAGAATTTCCTACATAAACATTCAGACCAAATCCATTTCTCAAAACATAACCATAAATCGCCTTACCCTGTTGCAGAACACCTAGCTGTGCACACGCCGACAGCGTGCTTGATATTGTTACCGGAGTGGGCATCACCCCTTCCATCTGCATCTGATGAAAAAGCCTCAAAGCCTCACTCCAAAATCCATTCTGAGCATACCCTGTTATCATTGCGTTCCATGAAACCACATCTCGTTCAGACATTTTATCAAATACTTGCCGTGCGTAATCGATATTCCCACATTTTGTATACATATTTACTAGAGAAGCAGCCACAAAAACATCAGATTCAAAACCAGCTTTAACAATACGATCATGAATCTCCTTCCCCTGACTGACACACGAAATTCCAGCACAAGCATTCACAGAAAATATAAATGTATATCTATCAGGCTCTATGCCTGCTAATTGCATTTGAGTATAGAGTGCCAAAGCCTTATGATGTAGTCTATTCATGACATATCCTCTGATCATTCCATTCCACAAAACAACATCTTTTTCTTGTATTTCATTAAAAATCAGGCAGGCATTGTTAATCTCACTAAAGACAGCGTAAAGCATCATGACTTTGGTTATTAAGACAGTTCTCTGGTCATGCCTGGTTTTAAGCATATGGGCATGGATTTGACTGAGGGTTTTGATATGGGAACATGTCTGCAGCAGGGAAGCATATGTATGTACCGTGAAAAGATCGGTGCTGTTGGATTTGTTTTTCAATTTGGGTTGGCATTTAACAATATTATCAGCAGAAGAAAGCGGTATATGATTATAATTGACGTGAGGTAAACAAGGAGATGCTAACTCCATGGCTGCCACTCAAAATGTTTTTGACTTGCGAATTTTTGCGTTCCAGTGAAATACAATAACACAGTCACCAATTTTTGGAAACCCCGCATTTTATAGTCATAGAAGTGTTTTTTGGGAATTTTCAGAAAACAAATTTATCTTTTTAACAGGAAGATTGAATATATATATATATATATATATATATATTATATATATATATATATATATATAAACACGTTACAGTGGATCTGTTCAATTGTATTATATTTGTAAAATTTAATTCATCTAGTTAACTATATGTTATAGTATGATTTAAATTTAATTTCTAAATATCCAAATATTGGTTTTCATTTAAAAGATTTGTACATTCACTTAATACATAAACTAGTGTCAATGAAAATAAAAGAGAAAAATAAATGTTCATTTAAGTTTAATTATTTCCGTTAATCCCAATAAAATGAAAAGAGAAAAGTACAAATATATTAATTGATATTTTTTTGCAAATACTAAATACGATAAGTCTACATTGATTTACAACATTGCTTTCAAATAAGAGGTTCGATTGATCAATGTGCAAGATGGCATTGTTGTGATTTAAAGTGAAGACACCTTGCATTTGAAAATCGTGTTACATATACATGACAATGGACTTGTTTCCTAAATATTCCTCATATTCCATTTCTAGAAGTGTCAATAACAATTATTTGAGAGGGTGGTCCTAATGATTAATGGTTTATGTAGTTTAAGCTCATGGTAGAAATCTCTTACTTATTTTTATTATTATTACTCTGACTATGGTTACTATGCAGCAAATGATATCCATAAGTGGTTAATCCCGGCTGGTTATTTTTGGTTCTGCCGGTGGTGTTGTTTCCCCAATCTTGATTTGGTTGCTTTTGTCTATTAGCTATAACCATGGGGATCGGGCCCTTCCCCAGATAACTAATCAATAACAATTATTTGAGAGGGTGGTCCTAAACAAAGCATGGCAAGGTCCTCATGTTTGTAGTTTTTAAATATAAGAGAGATAATGGGCGTACATATATACACAATTATGAAATCATATGTTCTACAAATAAGCATGAATGGATTTGTGTGAACATTTGACACTTTAATCTTGTCATGTACATGCACATGTGTAGTATATACTTTTGTTGGTGATGATATGTTTGTAATATATGCATTTAAGTGAATTTTGAAACAAATATCTTATGCACTTTAGATAGTGAATTGATCAATAACTAAGAGTTTACCTTAGATGATGAATTAAGTAATTCCTACAAGTTCTTTACTATTATTTTGTTATTGATTTATGTAATGGATGTGAAATTAGTCATGTTAAGTGCTCTAAAATGTGCTCATTTTTTTATAATATTTTTGAATAATAAAGGTCAATATTTTCTAGCTTGAATTTGTTGTTGAAATTGAAAAAAATATAAAGGATATACTTGTGAATGCAATTCAAACCATAGAATTGAATATGAAAAGTATTCATGTTGAAAATGAGTCAAAAAAAATTCTAATTTTAGATGCAATTTCAAAACTTTGCATACATACCTCATTTTGTCTAAATCTTTTACTTCAAATTCAAGAGGTGTAGTAAGTGTAATAGTCACATCTCCTCTATCATTAGATAAATTATGGCATAGTCTTTTTAGTGTTTTGTGCCTTGACAAGGGCCACTTCATAAATGATGATAACATCTCATGAAAAAGGCTCTCTACTTTGTGTTTGGTAAGGTCTTCAATTGAAATGCATTTGTAACTCTTTATGTCTACTAATTATTTTCAACTAGAATTTAGAGCTTTTCAAGTGTTACATGTTTATGTATATTTGAAGGTTATTGGATACTTGTCTCTTGTTGTCATTGTATTCTAATCTTTTAGCTTCATGTTTCATAGTAGTTGTTAGTAATAAAGAGTAAATGTTTCAATAGAGAAAGACATATGAGCAAAATTTAGATTAAATGTGTGTTATTATGTAAAATGTATAGGTTTGAATTGTAAACATTTGGAATAAATTATGAACAATAATACTAGATAGATAAAGTGAAATGATAATTATTTCAGTTTTGTTTTCTTTGTGTAGGAGTGCATTAGCATTGGATGTATGAATTGTAAAATTAATTATGCCATGGTCACTCCAATATGTGTCAAGATAAGAAATGTTGAATTGGAAATCCTTGATGGTTGGTCACATGTGGTCAATAAGAAACTATGAGATTATTTTCATTGTGCATTAAGAAGTATGTGTTCAATGAGTGTCCATATAATTCTCTAGGGCTCCTATTTCTTATATTCTTGAATTAGATATTTCATATTTAGCTTGAATTGCTCACTATAATTATCAAATTTTATAAATTATCAATATAATCTATAGTGAAACAAATTTTAAATTAATTAAACATGGATGTATATGTTAACAATTAGATTTGCCAATTGATGATAGCATTTTTCTTAATAAAAAAATCTTCTTTTTTCCTCTTTGAAATTGCCCAGGATTCTATTATTTGAATACCTCTGTAATGCATGTCACAACTCCATGCATGTTATAATTAGTCGTCAAAATGGAAGAGTTTAGTTTATTGTCAAGTTTTTGGTTACAAGTATATGTTTTTTATAGGCATAGGATATTGGCTAGTGTATGTAATTAAAGTTTGAAACATGAAAATAAGAATAATTAAAAACTAATATTTAAATCATAATTTTAAATTCAACTACAAACCTCAAATTGAACACACACAAATGATTTTTCTCAAGAATTTGATAATATGTGAACACTCAACAAACATTAATAATTTATTAATGACAAAATTGATAAAGTTATTTTGCATGAAGATTTTGTGATTATATAAAATGATGAGTGAAATGATGAATTTATTCTTTTGAAAGATCAAATGGATGATGGGGATTCGATCAAAGGTCAAGAATCAACTCCATTGGTCATGGATTTAATTTGGAAAGATAGATTATTTAATTGAAATTGGTAAATGGAAGTTTATATTTTAAACTTGTGAGAAGATAATAATGAATTATTTAATTCGTTAAGTGGATAATTTAGATGAGAAATTTGCTAACTTGAAGAATGAGTTAACTAATGGAGAAGATATGAGAGAATAATTATGGAATTTTTAATTAATTTAAATGGATAATTAGCTCATCATAATTAAATAATAAAATATTATTTAATTAAATAATTAATAATAATGGATAACTAAGGATATTGGGTAATAATGGTGGGCGATAATTAATAGATATTTAATGGTAATAATAGATAATTAATGATGATAGAATGACAATTAGTAATGATTTAGAGGAATTATTTTAGTGTCTACAACTAGCATTATTTTAGTTTCCATTTTATGCTTATTTCACATTTTCATTTTTACTATATACTTACATGTCCTATATTTTTTATCATATTTTGGGAGACTTATTCCACTATGAGGCTTACACTTTATCATTTTCAATTGATTACTCACCTTAATTTCTATACTATGTTTAATAAAGCTTATATATTGAGTCTACATTAATACATTATGCTTCTTAGAGCTTGCATTTTTAGCCTCCATTGAAGTATCTCACTTTTAGAGGCATATTGATCCTACCACTATTATTTAGAGCTTGTATATTTCATCCTATATTTATGCATTACATATTTAAAGTCACTTATTGAGATTTTGTTGATGCATCACATTTTAGAGTCATTTATTGAGCCTATATTGTTATATCATTCTTTCAGAGCATACCATTTATACTATTTGCACTCCTCTTACCATATCCTTAGAATTTATCCTTAAATTAAGGGTATCATGTATTTTCTCTTTATAAGTTGCATCTACATGGTTATATTATTACATTTAGGGGTCATTGTGCCTTTTCATTATCACATCCTAGGTTTTCATTGTTATATTCTTACCATATGTTCCTTATGTATTGGAGGCATCATGACTTCACCCACGCATTACCTTATTCCTACCTGCATCCACTAGGGACCTATTGCCTTCT
>VDFB02369854.1:0-10010 GCA_007258455.2 Sequoia sempervirens | reverse complement strand
TTCTTGAACTTAAGGATTTTCCATGGAACAAATATGTACATATAATTGTAATTTACACAAAATGATTTACAACTATGTACAAGTTACTATAAGTTCTCATTTGAACATGTATAGGGTTACAAGTGAACTTGAAAACCATGGATATAATCTAAGTCAAAGATTCTAGTTCAGCCCACTCTTCAATAACATGTAGAATTTTTTGATGATCATCACTATCTAGTCTCCATTTTCTTCGGCCACGTGCTTGTAAAACTACATGGAGATGTAGAGTGGCAACAATTATTAAGTGACTATATTGATATACCTTGTTATCAGGTTGATAGTCAACAAAATGAATCCCATGCTGAACAAATTTGACTTGTTTTAGATATGTCCCTTGTACTAAAAAAAACCTACATGGTAAACATGAACCTAAGGTAAGACATATGAATGTGTGTGCAATATTTTCGTGCACAAGGTTTGTACAATATATATTTAATGTTTATAATGTAATGTGCACATGTGAATACAATGTATATAAAATTTTAAATTCAAACTCACCTGTGGGAAATAACATTCCATTGCTTGTTTTAGGTTATGTTAGCTTATTCCTCTCTTCTATGCAATGCAATAAATAATAGCTAACACCTTCGATGTTTTTAGGCTCTGTTATGACTACAAAAACATCTCCTATACACCAAATTTACACACAAAAAATTCTAAAAAAATTAGAAATGTCTCTAAAGATCATTAACTAGATATATATAATAAAATTTAAATTATTGGAAACTTACACGTGTACCTTTTCTAACCAATCTTGAAATATGGTTATAATCAATTGAAATCAAAGGAATGTCTTCAAATCTTTCTTCCTCGTCTTCATCATATGTTGCTCAAACAACTAGTGGCACTGTATCCCATTTACCAACATATCCAAGTTCTTGATTGTTGCATGCATAATCATAGTTTCCCTTAATGCACTCAGTGCAAAAACAAGAGTAATCCCTTGTGTCTAATATCCATCCATGGTGACTATCTGAACTCCTAACACAATGCAAAGACTTGTTTTTTCTACCCTCTTGCATCCATGCATTGATCTTCTATCCATGCCTAGATACATATGTACAATAAAAAACTTATGTGAACAAATATGTATATATATTTTAAATTTAAATAAATTCAAGTTTTTGATTTAATGTAATTTATACATACCCGATGTCTCCCAAAACACTCTATGTGGAATGTGTCAGTTTGTTCTTGAAGATGTGCCGACCACATTTGATACAAAGTGTTTCTTGCACCATTCAACAACATCATGTGCATTATCTAGACGATCTTCTGGATAACTCATTTGATGCTTTCTTAAAGCTCATTTGATGTAAGCTCCTACTCTGTCATGCTCACCCTTTCCATGCCCACTCTCAAAAAAACTCCAAACATGTAGTATTTTGTAGATTTTATGATAGCTACAAAGTGCATAGAATGGCCTTGAAGATTTGAATTGTGCCACACATCCATCTGACCATACAAAATGATTTTCAAATTTGACACCCCTACTTCTCAAATTCTCAAAAAATATTGTAAAGCAATGTTGGACAAAAAGTGTGTCATGCTCTTTATCATCACTAATATAAAAGTGATATTCTTTTTAATGACTCATTCTTAATCTGTACTCTCAACACCATCCAATTCTGATTGTGCATGTCAATAACACACATGAACCATAATAGTGATCTGCTTTGAAAAGTAATACTCTAATTGAATCTCCTTTTGATGTACAAAGGAGTAATTTTCTGCAAAGTCAACTACTGATAGAACTGTTCCATGTGGGAAAGTATCTCTCAATGTTTGGAATTTTTGTGCTTGCCACTTAGCAAAAAATGAATGATGTATGTATGGTCGTATCAAATTTCAAAAATCTTCCATAAATTTTCCAATGGGAATCTCCTCTTCTACATAGATCAACCTTGTGGATTCTTTCCCAAATTTTGTTTGCAATTTTACATACTTGTACCTGTGTCAGTAAAATATGTGAATAAGTAATAAACCACACTTGATCAATGAAAACACTAAGCATCAAAGAGAATCCTAAATAACTTCATCCATGAGAAATTGAAACAACAACTCAGAAAAATAGTACTTTACCTCTTGCAATTTACTATCTTTGTTAGGGTCGTAAGATCTCCCACTTGAAGGAAATTCTAGCCAAATTTCCACATGTCTCACAAATTCTATGTTTCATTTGAGGTCCATTTCATTGTCACATAATATAGACTTTTCATGAACAAACTTGCCTGTTTAGGAGGTGCATTTTGAAACCCACATCTTTCTTTCTCTCATCTTTCAAACACCGATAGTAGAGATCAAATCTAATATGATAACGACAACAACAAGTTTCAAAAAACTTGTTTATCTTCACATAATATGGCTTTAACCTTTGAAACATTGTTTTCCCAATCTTTATATGAGGATATGCATTACAAAAGTTCATATACATCTCAAATTGTGATATGTCTAGCCAATATTTGATATGATTTTTAGAAATACTAGGTCCAATCCTGTATCTCATAACATCTCTAGTATTTGATGATGGACAAGTCTGATCATGCCAAAAGCCTGAGACCAAGTTCCTAACAACATCTTCAATCTTGTCAAAATGGGGAGCTCTAGACATAATTTCCCAATTTGCCTTCTAAACTCTCATCCAAAAAATTTCTCTTTTTCTCATATTTTATCAATGTGGTTCTACTATAACCAATTTCAGTTGAAAGTGCTGACATTTTTCTTTTTCTTGCTATAGCTTGATGTACAATAGATGTCAACATCACCCTTCTTATAGTGGCCTTATCCACAGTTCGAGATCCTTTCCCAATGGAATGTAAACCCTTTTTAACATTTTGAACAATATCCTTTTGTAATCCCATGTGTTTCTTCTTATTTGATGATGAATGGACACCCAACAATTGTAATGACTCATTGAGATCATCATGAAGAAGTAAACATGATAACAATTGGGTTTTTTCAAGTGTATCAAGATGATTGAAATGATGATTGATCATTCCATTTATAGATTTAGTCATTGACCTCTTTCTCTTATTATAAGGATAGTTGGCATAATATTTGAGTTTCTCCATATCCATTTCAAGTAAATGATCTAAATTTCTATGAGAAATTTGTTTCCCACCTTCTCAACTAGTTTTATATGCTCATCCATACCAGAGGGAGTAGTGATCCCCTACCCCTCCAACATGCATTGTTTGGAACTTCTTGTGCCTCCTCCCTATCTTCAAGGAATCATGCATTCTTTGAGTGGATTCATTTGATCCAATAAATTCAGATTTGCTCAACTTGGAAAGCATGAAAAATTCCCTTTGTTGAACCCTTCTACACATGTGTCACAAAATATTTTGCAAAAAGTGAGAGATGATGCTAAATATATAAGTGAAGTTTATATACGTAAGCAAACAAGTTTGATAAAACATGATGAGCTATAAGTGAGAGAAGTTTGTGCTATTTTTATATGCTCATCCATACCAAGAAGGAAGCAGGATCTCTGGACCCCCTCCAACAAGCATTGTTTGAACTTTGGCCCTCCCCTAACCCCGTCCATGTTCTTCAATGGATTCGCTTGGATCCTAACATCTAGATTTGGTTTAACTCACCAGCAAACTCTAGAGCATGCTAAACATAAAAAATAATTTTGGCGAAACATTGAAGTGATGAAAATAAAATATGAAAGACAATACGCAAAACACAAATATTGAAACAAAAAAGTACCCAATTTAAGGAATTGGAGTCAAAGTGATCATATAAACATTGCAACTTGCATGACCGCAAGCATGACTTGAGTGATATTTAAAGATTTATAAATATTCAAGTTGCAATGATGGTTAGAACCCCAAAAGTAAAGTACTAAAATCACTAACACTTGAGAGTGAGAGAGAGAAGAAAACAAGCATGTACCCTTGTTTCTTTCTATGATGTAATTTTCCAAGTTTTGATCAATTACTCTTTGTTCTTCCTTTGGACAATTTTCATCGAGATTGCATTTTTCTTTTTCTTTGTTGTCCCATTTTCTTCTTAAAATTAAAGATGACTCTAAACAAGTCCTCTACCAACTTAGTTAAATTATCCTCCAAATTTTGCCTTGATTGATAAAAAATGAAAAGTTGTCGAGCTCCAATATTTTCCTCTTTGATAAATGTGCAAAAACTTCTCCAAAATCTGCACTCCAAGTGAATCAAAATTATTCAAGTGTACATGGAATAACTAGATCCCAGTTTAAATGAATCAAGTGGTAAACAAACAAGTTATTTCATTGTGGAGCTTGTTGTTATTTAATTCATAGGTATGCACAACATATATAGTAATTTTAAAATTTGGTAAAGTGTCAAAAATGTATAAATATTAGAGGTATAATTTGAATTGAATTTTCTTAATTATATTTGAATTGAATTTCAAGTTAGTTGTTGAAAATGTATAATAGAGGTATAATTTGAATTAAATTTTCTTAATTAAATATTTGAATTGAATTTCAAGTTACTTGTAAAAAACGTATAATAGCTCGATATAATTTGAATTGAATTTCAAGTTACTTGTCAAAAAGATCATATCTTGTTCTCAACTCAATGGTTCATGTTGCTTAAGTCATTTTTTTAAAATATTTATTGTGATCAACATGAATGAACTTAATTATAAAGTGGCATTCTGATTATTCTAAAAATTCCCACTAGAGATCAAACATATTGAATATAAGGGAAATGTAAGTTGTAAGAGATCATAAAATAAGAAAAATGTGGCTGCATATTGAATATTTAGGTGCTAAATGCATACATATATTAATGTAAACATGTTTAAACCATAAGAAAATACATGTAACATATATGTAAAGGGATTCAATACATATATAAACATAACACACATATTATAAGTAAAGAGGCAAATGTATGTATATATCATATAAGAAAATATATGTACATATATCATAAAAGCAAAATGTAAATTTAAGATCATCAAATGTCGAATAATAAAGAAAAAAAAATAAGCAAATGTATGTATATCATATAAGCAAGTGTAAGTTAGAGATCATCAAATATCAAATACTATTTTAAGGATCATCATATAATCAAATACACATGTGGTAAAGATCATAAATCTAGAATGCATGGCCTAATATGAAGTTCACCCCTAGACAAATGCCATCATCCTGAATGAGAACGGTCCGGCTTCCTCGATGGATGTAAGGCCGAGCCCGCCATGTAAATAAAATGTGTACAAGATGTGTTAAAAAAACATAATTTTTATTAAATAAATTTTATGAAAGTTATTTTAAATGAACTTGTATTTTAACATCAATCTAGGGAAACTTGTATTTATCTATGCATACATAAATATATATTTTATGAAAACCTCACATATCTCAATCGATAGCGTATCTATCCAGAGTCACATCGCATCATGCAATACCCATCCGACCATGCTAGAGTGATATGAGGTATGTCCACCGTAACATATATACACATATATATCAACTTACATGAATATCTAGTTAAAAAGAAATTCTAAAATAATGAAAAGAGAATTGAAACATGCACATGAACACATACATGCACATCATCTGATATCGGATGACCTAAGTCCTCTAAAACATTCACCTCCACCATATCCACCAAACGATCAAGCGACGAATCAACATCTGCATCCATCTGATCTATCCCATGCCATGCCATAAATGATGAATGTAGAGGACTATGAAGGTGAGATGGCATCGGTGATGATGAACCAGAACCAATCAACATATTAGTAAAACCCATAGTCTGTGCAGCTACCGTATGAACTATAGGTGGATCCTGATGTGCACTAATGCTCGGCTAAGAGTGATGGGATCCTAGAACTAAACAACCTCTATGTCTCAAATGATCTCTAACATGCTCTATACCAATCCCATTGTCTAATGCAATGTGGGCATATGCCTCCAATAGGTCCTCAACCAAACAATGTAGAGTCATGTGTGACATATCTCTTGTAAGTGCATCAAGCTGTGTAGGAGTAGGGATGCCAGCCACTGTAAAAGGATCCATGGTGGTCCACTGTGCTGAAAATGGTGTGGATCAGGAATGTATAGATATCAAATACTAACCTACACAATCATCAGATATCCTAGTGGTGGCAGCCACAATGTCACCTACAGTGTCAATTTCTTCCTTTTGGGAAGCAACGACAACCTCATCTGCTATGGGGGCTAGAGCTAGGGTGAGAGTAGGAGACCTGTCACCAACCAATACCCTAAACATTTGGGGGTGGTCTATCTGCTTGATGATAGGTGGGCCTATCAGCAATCCTACCATGCCCCTAACCAACATATAGTGGAATGTCCAGGTAGTTAACTTTGAGGCCCAAATAGATCTCAGCATACAACTGTTGAACAAAATACAATGGAATCTGGTCATTGTTTGGGTATAGACCATGTGCTGTGAGAAATCATGGGTAGATCAATGAGGCCATAGCATGATCGACACATCTAGTGACCTGTTATCCCCTAACCTTACACATTTTGATAAAATGGAAAACAAGTGGCTTTTATCATTTCTTTGGTGACACTATCCTATATTTGTTTAAGGGGAATGTCACCATAAAATTCCTTTCCCCGCATGCGGGAAAGAAATAGTAGTCACCGCCCTGGGGAATATGTATCTTTGTCCCTCTCAAGTTCATCTTTAGTTTTTCTAGACTATGCAATATTAACACATGTAATGGCTCATTATATATCCTCGTGTTTTCACCAAGGCTAATGAATCTCTTTAATTTTTATTCATTACTAGTATTTTGCAAACAGCAATCTAGCACAGTGGAACATGATCTATATTTTCCATGTTATATATATATGTAATACAAGCATTAACTAAGAAAAATGAGACTTTGAAAAATAATATATCTAGATAAAGAGAATACAAATCTAAAATAGAACTTGTAATAATTCATTCACTCATCATCAATAATATTTTCATACTATTAACTTGATTTTAAAAAAGAATTGGAAACACAAACTAAAATCTATAACATAGCATCCTTAAATGGTTCAAATTTTAAATGAAATGATGAAAGAAAAATATTAAAGTATAAAAATCATTTGAAAATAATTGGGGATAAAAATATTTAATCTAATAGTTGTTAACATAAAATGAACTTCACCATATAGCCAAGAACATCAAAAATTATACATTAGAAAGAAAAATAAATATGTCATATTACTTGAATCAAATCCAATAAAGTTTGACTTCATTGCATACTTGTTATAAATATCTCACATGAACCAATGAAACTCAATGTGTCTCCAAATTACATAAGAAGAGAGAACCTAAATGTGAAAATGAAAAAGAAAAAGAAATCCATCTTTTTGTAACGAGTTTGTTAAAATTTAAAAACATTCAAGAACCCCAAAATGTTTTGAAATTGATGAGCATAATAGAAATTCTTGAAGGCAAGAGGTCATCACAAACCATTCGGTTGTGGGCTTCAAAAAATTTCAATGAATGGTTTACCAATAAGATGTATTAACCAAAATATTCCAATTTTTTATGCAATTACTAAAGATGTACAAAATGAGACCTTTACTAAATAAATTTCAAAATGCATCATTAAATGTATATTAACATCATCCGCACTCTAATTAAGAACATTAAAAACAACACCAACACAAATAGATAAAATTAAAAAGTTCCAACTAATGATGTTATAATAATCCTCCCCAAGTTGATCCTGTCATCCCAATCATCATACTTAATGTTTTGGTACTTGAATCATGTTTATTATATTATGTGCTCCTCAACACTATGTAAATTAGAACTCTTAATAAACATGTTTTTTAAGAGGAAGCATTTTCTCTTTCTATTACCATAATGATTATTCTTGTTTTTGTAACTTGGTATTTCTACTTGTAGATTTTCAACTTTTTATTATGTAAATCATTCTTTGATACCCAAGTAGTTTGAAGACCCTTTTAAGATGAAGAAAATATAGATTTATCATTTGTAATCCTTATCCTTCCTTGCTACATGAGTAATTTTTTTTATGAAAACCATGTTTAGGAATGAAAATATCCAATCCCTTATGCTTCTGAACTAAAGTTTGCAATGCTTATGGTTCTTTTGGCCTTATAGATTCTTGAATCATTTTATAATATAAAACCTACAAATAACCTACTTTGGCTCTAATAATTGTAAACCCTTTAGGAATTCTAAATTGTTGCATCTTGTCTTGATTTTTCCACCATTGTTATTCCTTTTGAAATTTTTACAAATCAGGCAAAGAATCCTTGCACTTATATAGAGGATCCTTAGGTATGTTCTTAAAATTATTTAAGGTTAAATGACTTAATCTAAAATAAAGGCATATACGGATCTCTTGCAATTGTAATCTCTTTACTAGTGTGAACATATTTGATACCTTGATGGCATGACATAGATGATGTTGCTTGATATTGCTTTATCCATTGATACCCAAGTAAAATATGAGATACATCTAAAGAAGAAATAATATGACATAGAATAAGAACTTCCCTCATCTTTTAGACCAAAAAATTAAGGTGAAATAATGTATCCTATAGTTTCAATCAACATATCATTAGTCAATTTTAAAGAAACCCTCAAGTATGCATATGCTTGTTTATAAAATGATGATAAAAAAAAATTTATTCAACATGCATACATTTTATTGGTTAGAGTAAGATCAATAAACACACCCTTACATGGTTCATGATCCACACAAAACCAAAGGACCATTATAATTATTTGGTAATATCTCACAATGTAAAAAAGGTGTCAAAAAATTTAGCATATCTAAACCGTAAATTGACTTGTCATAAAGTGGGTGGGTAGCTTAGTGGTGGAGATTTGCATCCTAACTAGTTCATGGAAATTTCAACATGGTATTAGAGCCAAGCTAGGTGCATTTGACACCTATGTTGTGGCTCAAGGGAGTGTGTTGGAGAAATGATACACACCTAAGCCATAAAAGGACTCATCACAATGTGAGCCATTAGCTCAATAGTAGAGCATCCGAACACCAAATGGGAGGTCCTAAGTTTGAATACTGGTTAGTCCATAGAAATTTCTATAAAATTCAATCACTAGTACATAAGAAGAAGAATAAGTACCCTTATAATTTTTATTAATACCAACAAATCATTCCTCACATGTAGGTGAATCAATGATTTCAAGCTTGTCAACATGTATATGTACCTCAATCTCATGACCCTCATATAAAACCATTTTATTAGATTTATTTAGTGTAAAATATTTAAATTTTCATTAGGAGGAACAATTGAAGGATTGACCCCAATATTAACCCTCTCAACCTAATTTTTTTTTATCAATCAAATCCCTAATCAGTTATTCCTTAATCCCATAAAATGTTGAGTATAATTACAATTAACTCTACAATTTAATAACAAAATTCTTTCTCATTATATCTTTTGGGAATAACCTTAGATTTATCTAATGCCCTAATAGGATGAAGTGTAATCATGTTTGCACTAAGTAAATTTTGAAGCACATTTTACAAAGGAAAAAGTTGGAGGCTTTAGAGTCATAATATTAGAAACATTTATAATGTATAGTTTGTACAATGGTCATTTCCATTATTTTTTACTATCCTTTTGGAAATAATTTTTCTTTTCAAATTTACAATGGTAGGATGACGTAGATGAAGCATTAGAAGATCCACAATTAAATTTGGTAGCCTCTAACAACTTTAGTTCTTAACATTCATCTCACTTGCACATGCAAATGTCAAGAATGTATATACTTTGTAGATCCTTGTTTACAGTCAAAAAATCTAAAATAATAAACTTCAATCCAACATTCCCAATATTTGCATTGACAAATTTCAATATTAAAAAATAGACCCAAATGGAAGATAATACAATCATTTAATAGCATAATATTTTAAATTTAATGGGAAGAACTTAGCAAATAACTTATCATCATACACAAAATCCAAATATGTAGCACTAAAGAACCTTGAATGTGTCA
>VDFB02369853.1:0-22949 GCA_007258455.2 Sequoia sempervirens | reverse complement strand
AGGATGACATAAAAGGATGAACAAAAAAATCCATGATACTTCCTCAAATTAAAAAATCAATGACTAATAACCTCAGTACATGTACAAAAGATCAAATAAAGTCATATCACACAAACTAATCCTTTCTAGGTGCCAAAATGTCCAAGTAATTGATAAAATTATGAAATCACAAAAAAATGAATAAAATGTATTCGAGGGAGATGCTAGAAAAGTGCATAAATGGATTTGAAGAGATCTGAAATACCTTTCCATCATTTTTGGAGTCGCAAAAATAAAAGATACAGGTGAAAAATTATGAGCTTGAAAGCTCAAAATGAAGAGCTGACTTTGATTGAGAATAAAATGAACTAGAAACAAATTTTGATGACAAGACTCACACCATTGGAAAGTGATCAAAACCAACTTTCTGACAGTATCTTGTATTCCTAATTTCAACACCATATGTCCATGTTATGAATTTTTGAAAAATAGGGTAAGTTTAGCTAGCCGATAGTCAAAAGACACAACCCTTCTTATTTGATTTTTGAAAAATTTACTCATTGCATGCAAAAAAAAACCCACAAAATATTTTGATGTTGTATGGAAAATGGCCACACTATGCTAATTTGATAGCATTTTTTGCAAGATTTGCTCACTATCTACGGAATCTAATAGATATTTAGATGGTTTTTCATGATTGTGAACACAAACCAGAAATTATTTTTCTCAAAAATATACCAAGCAAAGGCATTGGCCAAAATTTCTTGGTTCTCTTATAATTTGGATAGGAAGTCACAAATTTGTTGCTCTAATACCATGTTGGAGTTGATAGTGAACCCCACATCTCCTAGAAATTATTTGCAACCAAAACACCTATCACAAATGAGAGATCAAAGCAACTGATTTGCTATACAACCAAGAGAGAAAAGATTGACCCACACAAGCATCTAATATGATTTATGTATTGAATAATGACTGTTAATTAATACAATGCACAATAATTAATGTTTATAAAAGAAAAACTGCAAACCCTAAATGAGGATTTGATTAGATTGTGACAAGTGTCCTAATCTCATGCAATGAGACAACTTAACCTATAAATTGTCCAATATAATAATAAAAAACACTCATAATTTTAGCTTAAGTAATTAAAGTAAAATAATGGACCTAACAATTAATTAATCATAGATTAATCATTAGGTGATTATCCTTATTACTCCAACAAGTTATATCATCTTTTTATGTGTGTACTCTAGAAGGCGAGCTAATGTGACACTAGGTAGATAGAGTGTAATAGGATCAAAGAGGAGGTTGAAGGACAAATGAGGTTTGAGGTGTCTTTTCATCTTGAGCTAGCTTCTCACTTAGAGAGGGTGCATTGCATGAGAGACACCAATTTTTTTATTTGTACCTCTTCTCGAAGCTCAAGGCTTGACATTTTTTTGTTCTTGTGGATAGTTGAGTATGTTTGGATCCACAAGAAATATGTTATATCTATGGATAGTTGGGTCTGTCTCAACCTATAATTTTGGATATTTCTAATTGTGGATGGTTGAGCATATTTTCATCCATAGAATTAGTTTTTTTGGTATGGACAATTGAGTATGTCTTAATTCTCAATTGGAGTATATAAAAATTGCATTTTTTAGACTAATCATAAAAATAATTTATGAGCTATAGAGTTTATTTTGGGAAAAAAAATCTAGTTTATTTTGTATTTCTTTCAAGGATGTCTATTTAAATTCTACAATTTAAATAAAAATATTTTTAATAGTCTCTTGGATCAAAATTTATGGCCTTTGGAAGTTGGGTTTCATGTATTGGAAATGTATAAACATATATGACATAAAAAAGAGTTGTAAGAGGGATTTATACTTATCGATTAGCTAATGATGTATGTTATGACAAATCATAAGGCATGTTTGAATAAGGATAATGAATCCAAAATATAATGCCTAAGTAGGTGAGTGCATTACAACACACTTATTTGGAATTTGGGGGTGGGTTTTCTAACTAGGTATTTCGGAGCCACATTTATGGGTTCTTTTAGCCTATGGTTTTGTAATCATCATTTAATGGTTTTGTGTATTAATTCTCTAATTTAAAAGGTTCTTGACATGGAGGTATTTATTAGTGAGTTTGTAGATACTATTATGCTACAAAATAACTCCAAATTTTTGGTTGGTGATTCTTCCATAAAGGTTTGTTGTGCAAGTGTATTATAACTATGTTTAGATTATTGAATAATACACTGGGCTTCTTTAGAGTGTGGGGTTTCTCTCCCGAAAGGGTTTATGTCATGCACACTTGTGCTATGCTATGATTTTGTTTATGTGTTTCTCCTTGTGTAATTATAAAGATCTAATATTTGCACAATATCTCCTCTAAGATTAATTTAGGAAGTGTTTTTGCATACCTTGCTTCCTTTCATTTGCTATAAGAGCTTGATCACCTTAGATTCTATGTGTTGGGTAGAGAGTTCTTTGTACTAATTTTCATTTGAGTGGGAGTTGGCATAGAAGGGTTTGACCTTATTACAAGAAGAGATGTATGGCACATTCAAAATAGAAATAGAGGATCTAGGCACAAAATTTGAGCTTTGGAAGCTTAAGATAGAGGACATGCTCGTGGATAGAGAATTATGGGTTGCAATATCCATATCCCGACCTATGGCTATGCCACAAGAAGATGGAAAAAATAACTAAGGTGCCATTAGATTCTATTTGACTAATTTAATATTGTTGAATGTATTGTTGGCATATTCCATCATTTTACCCATGAGTTGTGTATGTTATTGTCTACTAGTACAACATAGGATATAGTATGTTCAATTGGTTTAAGTCGATTGTTGTTTCATAACTTATTTAGGAATTTGTTCAACTTGTCACTATTTGAAGATACACAAAACTCCCTTTTCCAAGCAGCTTAATGCAATCAAAAACTGAGAAGTGCAATAGAAAGCATGTAAAATGGAAGGCCCCCCCAGAATGGCTTTATAAAGTTGAATTTTCATGGCGCATCGAAAGGAAATCTGGGGGAATCAGGAGTAGGTATCTACATGCGTGACCCTTAGGGTAAGGTCCTAGCTTTATGTTCCAAGCATCTTCACAAAGGGTCTAACAACTTACCAGAAGCTAAAGCTTTGTTATTAGGGTTAGAAATGGCATTAGAGATGGGTATGGAGAACCTCCACATTGAAGGAAACTCCTTACTGATAATTAATGTGTGTAAAGAAAAGAAAATTCAAAATTGGAGCCTTCAATATATCCTTCAAAGAGCATGGGATCTCCTCGATAAGTTTAAAAATTATATGATAACTCATACTTATAGAGAAGGAAATAATTTAGCAGGAAATACGTATCTTATCTGATCTCTCTCCGCTTGATGAGTTTCCCCATTTAATAGAAATGATCGATCAGGATGTTCACCACCTTAAGTAAGGGACAAATTTTCATCTAAAGGGAACAAAGCTATATTGTCAAATAAGGATTGATAATCAAGCTCTACCATCTTTGACAGGGTTAGCTAAATTTTTTGATTTGTTGCTAAAGTTGGCATTACTAGTAATAATTGTGCCTTGGGTTTCAGCTTTATATTCCTATGCAAGGTAATTAATTTGCCTGTCACCTAAAGGTGTGTGTGTTGCCCTCATTGGTACCTTCAAGATATCGTCATGTGCTCTATTGTGCATTGTGAAGTACTCATTAAGGGGTGATGGGACAGGCCATATACATCTTTGTAAATTTTGGCCACACTTGAATTTGCCACCTCTCTAGTGAATGTTGGAGCTCTTTATGACGGTATTTTTTAAGGTAATTTTATTGTGTGGTAGTACTGCACATTTATTGCTTGCAAACCATTGAAGCTCTTTCACACGATTCGATATATTACAATGGATCTTTCCTTTTTTATCTACCCTCACACAATTCAATTTCCATTATGCTTTCCGAAAAATGTGTAACATTCAAAGGTTTTTCTGGGCTTTAAAAACTATTTTTATCATTCATTTTCACTCATTTGGTTTAAGCAGTTTCTAGAAGTACCATTGGGTAGAGAAATTTGAATTGAGTATTTAGTGAAGAAAAAGTGGTGACATGGCTCTCTACCCCTAGAATCTAAGAATTAACTGTCTAGTTCAACCATGGGAAAGGCCATTTGAGAACAGCCTTTCTCAAGAGGATTTAAGCCTCATTTTCAAGATAGATTGTTTGTGAATGGAGGATGTTGTACGGGAAGTGCTAGG
Source organism: Sequoia sempervirens (assembly GCA_007258455.2). Taxonomy (NCBI): domain Eukaryota; kingdom Viridiplantae; phylum Streptophyta; class Pinopsida; order Cupressales; family Cupressaceae; genus Sequoia; species Sequoia sempervirens. Next base: position 18,727 of record VDFB02369853.1, on the reverse strand, counting down.
AGTGGAGATTACCAGTCCTAGAGCTCGATGATTAATATTTCCTTCCCAGGTTTTATCAATATTCTTATCAAATTCTATGGATTTACTCCAATCGTTGAAGGAATTAGAATTAATTATAGAAAAAATTGTGAACCCTCAATTCATTGATAACAATGATTTGTTGTCTGTTGTGCAAAAATATAATTTGTTTACTGGGGAGGGTTACATTGGAGGTTTATTCCCTCGTGATTATGTCAAGGAATGAACAGGGTTTGAGGAAATATTTGAAGTTATCAGATTGGGTCTTCAATTTAGGAATGATTATGTCCTCTTATCATCTCTAAAGAAACATGCCAAAATAATTTGTGCATCTATGGACTTTGAAATCAAAGAAATTTTTTATGCCATCTCATTTCTTCGTGACCATGCGGAGCATCGATTCTTAAATCGCTCTGCTGGAAAAAAAGAGAAAATGCATATTGAGTCAGATGCTCATGTGGTCAGAGAATTTCATGAGTACCTTTTAGCAGAGAGCTCTAAAGCTCTGCATCATGGTTTAATGGAAAGGGCCCAAATTGATGTTGTGGATCAATCAGAAGAGGCAACAGTTCCTTTTGCTAGCTATGATTTCTTTGCTCATGACACTTGTTCACGCCCACAAAAGGATATGAAAGTCACAGTAAAACTAAACCTGGGAATTGGACATTTCAATAGGCGACTCACATCTTCTCATGGTCGTTCATTTACTTTATCAAACTAGGGAATGTATACTTGAAATGGAGCAGCACGGTATGTGCACTAAGAACTAGTTTCTAGTCACCATCTATAGAAAACAAATGCTTAAAAGAAATGCAACGCAAAGCTTTTAACTTAGACACAACTCAGCTAAAACAGAAATCATAGCAGCTATTATTAAAAGACAAATTGTAAGTTGGCCTTATGCTGCAGGAACAGACACAAGGATGGATTCTTGATGCTGCAGGAACAATACAAGGCTGAGTTTGCATTGAAATCTACATAAACATATTCTAACTAGTAATCAACATGAAATGAACAGTTAACTACAACAATTTGCTACATAATACTTACTAAGTGGGCCCCCTTAGCAAGCATCAACTAGATTGCACAAGAAGTTGACTCAAAGCTTCATCAAATTTTATTCATATTCAGAACCAGGATACATCGATTACTCAGTTTGAAAATAAAACTTAACACAGAACTCTATTGCTTAATTTTTAACACATATTGTTTCATCCTCGTTCACTCATGCAGGAGGAACAGTTATTTAAATGAAAAAGACAACTAACTAACTAACTGAGGGAGTCATGATCATAAATACATTCTGAATCCGCAGAATAGATATTCATAAATGAAAGTCTATCTGCTCGACGCGACCCAGAGAGAATATAGCATTACACACTCCCTAGATCAAAGGACCGTTAAAGCTACTTCCCAAATATTTGGCCAAAGAGTTATTACTGGAGCAACTTCTTCAACGGAGCCGAGATTCTTTGCGCTTGATCAACTTCTGCTCCCTCCAACAACCTGCAATAAGTGACAGAGGCGAAGGAAAGCATACACACAAGTGACACGACATCCATTCATTAATCACATGTTAATCCTATTCCATTATCCAAAATCATAAGCATACATCAACCATGCGGGAGGTCAAAAAGATAATTAATGAGGTTGTCAAGCTACAGGAAGATGGAATTTTTTGCTACAGGATACCACCCGAAAAGTCTTTAATCAACAGGTTTAAACAACTATTAATAACAAAAGTAAGAGTATCAAAAGTTCAAACTATGAGCATATTTAAGGCTCATCATTCTGCCCCCTACTTATCGTAATGTTGGTCCTCCAGCATTGACTTTCCTTGTTATTTCCCTGAAATTTGTTGGAGAAGCATGACCCTGCAGCGAAGTTCCAAACTTGTAGTAAAAACCTTGGGTAAACTCCCATCTTTCAAATCTGCAGTTTTCTATTTCTTCATTGATTTCCTTGGCTTGGGAGGGATAGAGCGGCCATATTAAAACTGGGGGTTGGAAGGTCAGTGGCATCCATAATTCAAATCTGCTTTGCAAACCCAGTTGCATGTACCTTTCTGTTCTCCTGAGTGCTGCTGTGAAGTTCAAAGGGCTGTGAGGCTCTGTTTTTCTTAAACCAACTGTCAATTTCTCCCACCTTGCCTCAATCCTGGAAGAGGCGAGTTTCCAAAATATATATTTCTGCTCTTTGAACTCACTGTATACCTATTGTCTGATGTCAAAAAATTTCTCTTTCTTGAGGGTAATTTGATCCATAAGTAACTTTAAGCCAGGTTCTTAAAACTATGTGTGGGTCTGAACTCTCAGCTCTTAGAAGAATAGGTTCATCTCTTTCTGCTTCTTCATATGTTTCCAATTGTCTCCCATAATTGACCTCATTTGTGGCCCAAGACATAAGTGCTCTTAGATGGATATCACCTATATAGAGGAGTGGGTTCCATTCAGTTTCTGCGGGAATTAAATAACCATGTAAATAAAGTTCACACATGGAGTTTTTCAACCAATTAGGAGCCACTTCATAGGCATCATAGAATTCCTTGGCTGTTTCAATATCGGGATCCAAATTTCTGGAGATCCTCATTAGTTTGAACCAAAGAAACTGCTCCTTGAGGCACATTGCATATACTTTGGATGGCGGCCTACACTCCATTATTTTTCTAGTTATTTCCATCATTTTATCCATTTTCTTTAGCATATCTTGAATTTCTTGCTTTTTCCTTTCAATTTCCCTTTGTAGCTTTTTTTTCCTCATCCCATAAACTTTGTTGGACTTCAGTTTTGGCGAGATGGCAAAAACATAAAGTCTGGAATGACACAGGCTTCCAATTAACTTTCAAAAATTCCAAGTATGCAATCAGTAGAGTCCTTTTGTACACAACTAAATCTGTGCAAACTTTAGTGGGCAATGGATTATCATAGGGTATTTCATGCAGTTCAAGCACACCTTCTTCTTGCTGTAGGAAAAAATCCTCTTACTGCAGGATGAAGTCATGTTGCTACATGGGAGAAGATTGTTCTTTCTCAGAAATTTTCTCAACTGCACAAGCTAAGTCGTCCAGACTCAGCATTTTCCCCTTATCAACATTACTGGGTAGTGCTGCCTCAGGAATAGCAGAGGAGTTTTGTGGAACATTTGCAGACATACCCAGGGAGTTATCATGACCTGATTCAATAGAGTCCTCCAATATTATGACAGTTTATGTTTGAACAGAGGTTGTAGCAGGCTTAGACTGTTTTCTCAATGAACTCCTTCTTGGTAGTTTTACATAAGGGGCAGTAGCAAAGGATGCTTCCTTAGTAGTCCTCTTCCTATCTGGTCTTAAAGATCTAGACTCGGCAGGGGAAGAAGATATTGGAGTATTAATGGGTGTTGTTGCAGGAGAAACAGAGACAGGCGAAGACCCCGCAGGAGAGGATGAGGCAAAAAGTTTTTGTTTTTGAGTTTGTGGGTCCGACTCAGGAGTCTGCCATACCCCAGATGACTCTCCTACAATTGTCTTTCCTTTTTCTCTCCTAGCGGCAGACCTTGTTTGCACACTGGTAGAGGACATTGTTATAGAAGCTGCAAGACTAGGCCCTGCAGGAGCAGCAGATTCTTGTTCTGTTTCTATACTTGTGGACTCTATTCTCATTTTCTTTTTTCTAGACTGCACAGGTAGTGCCCTAGGGGTTCAGGCGATTGATGACCTTTTCGGGCAACAAACTCATTCCAAGAAAGAGGTGAAACATCCCTTAAAGATCGCTCAATCAAAAATTTTATTAGGGCATGATGTGTGACAGAGTTTCCTTTACCCTTTTGGATTTCTTGTGCACTATTTTGCAAAAGGTTTAACAAGAAATTCGGAACATTCATTACCAGTCCATGTCTCATGTGACTTAACAATTTGAAATGATATGAATGTAGGTAAGAGAAGCGCCCTTCACAAGTTAAATACCTGATAATAAAGATGGCGTATTTAGAGTATGGATAAGGCAGGGACATTCTTTTGCACCCTTGCTTTGAGATTTCCAAAGGCCCATCAACTGGTAGGATAAACTCTGCCCTAGCAAAGACAGCATCCCTTCCAACAGGAAAATTTTCACCAACTGTCGGTAATCCAGTAACTTCTGCAATCCTTTCCTCTGTCACAGCCACTGCCAAACCCTATACCGTAGCCTCATTTTCTGAAAATGTTCTTAAGAATTCGCCTGCAGCCTCTTCATCAAAAGAATCAATTCTCAAGAAATAATTTAACCATCCGCAATTGGCGAATGCTTGCATTAACTGAGGATCCTGTGTCAACGCCTCATGAGCCACAGGCTCGTGCCTCACCAGTTGGCCACCCATGATCAAAATCCCTTAAAACAAAAACTCAGACTGATGCTGAAAGCTTGAAAAAGACTCTTCTTCCTTACTACACTTCCTTTTCCTTACCAAAAATAACAACTAGACATTTGCATAAAATAATTTTAATAACTACTTAAACTAAGTAGTTAGCTTGTTCTTAGGATATGGCTTCGCAATCGTACTTTAGAAAGTACAAGAACATAACTATTTTGGCAAACGTAAATTTGGCACAGGAAAATATCAAATTAGAATACCCCCGCCCCCTACTTAGCATTCGACATGTGTCCTCACACGTGCAGGGTGATAAGATTAAAGCATGCAATTACGGCTGATATATACATTACAATTAATGAATAAACAAAAAGAATAAATTATGCAATAATGAAAAGATTTCGCATACCTTGAATTCAGTTCTCGGGCATGCCATAAAGGACAACAGCGTATCATGAAATGATAGCTGAGAGAGTGAATGCATGAATGAGGCGGAGTGGCAATATGGATGACGTGGCAGATAAAGGAATGAATGATGTGATAGATGAAAAAAATGGAGAAAAGTGTTTTTTTTTTAAAAGAGAAAACTTTATTATGGGCGGTCAACACAATACTTAAAGAGAAGTTGCAGGAAAAAGGCCTAAGCCTTTTGCTGCAGGAAGACCAGTCGAAACAAACTTTTTTAGGAACTCTTCCTTTGATATCGGCTTATGATATAACCGCAGTCGGTGTCCATTAACTAGCAATTTGAAATGAACTAGATCAATTGTGGCCAGCTGTACTGATCTGTTGTCAAACACATTCTCAACTTCATAGGGACCGAGCTAGCATGTTGTGAGCTTACCTTGGTTTTCTTGATATCTGGAATCATATAGCAAAGCCCAATCACCAGCAGAGAATTGCTTGGTTTTGATGTGTTGATCGTACCATTTCTTCCTTTGCTGTTGGACAGCTTCTGTATGCTGCAGGGCAGCTTTTCTCATTTCGTCCAAGGCATTCAGCTGTAGGAGACGTTCCTTCTATGCTTCAGAAATATCTATATTGAGTTCGAGAGCTGTCCTCAAAGTTTTATGTTCAAATTCAATGGGCAACATGGTTGTTTTCCCATAAAGCAGTTCAAAAGGTGTACACCCAGTTGTTGTCTTCCATGCAGTTCTGTAGGCCCAGACTGCTTCAGGAAGTCTACTGCTCCAATCTTTTCTATGGATCTGCACTGTCTTTGTTAGGATTGCCTCAATTTCCCTATTCGTAACCTCTGCCTAACCATTGGCTTGAGGGTGATAGGGGTTGGACTTCCTATGCTTGATTTTATAGTCATTCATTAGTGTAGTGATCAAATTGGATGTGAACTAAGCTCCCTGATCAGTTACAAGCTCTCTGGGAACTCCAAATCTAGTGAAAATTTGCTCATACAAAAATTCGGCAACCTTGTTATCACAAGCATGAGTCATTGCCTTTACTTCAACCCACTTTGTTACATAATCCGTGCAAACTAGAATGTATGACTTTCCATTTGATGGTGGATCAATTGGTCCAACAAAATCCATTCCCCATTTATCAAAGGGGGTGACTATTACCTATGGATACATTGGCATTTCATCTAACTTGGTTGGTCTTCCCATACGTTGGCATCTGTCACATTTTCTTGTATAAGCTACAACATCTTTGTGTAATGTTGGCCAATAATATCCTGTTGTAAGAACCTTCATTGATGTTCTCTTGGCTGCAAAATGTCCCTCACATGGTTCATCATGGCAAGCATGCAAGATATCATAAGTCTCATCTTCTCTTACACATCTTCGCATAACTTGATCAGGGTTTGTGTAAAACAAACAATTTGCAATCCATGAAAAGTTAAAACTTTTCTCAATTAACAGTTTCTTTTCTTTTGGGGAGAAGTGAGCTGGTATTTTGCTTGCTGCTAGATAATTGGCAATGTCTGCATACCATGGAGTGTGTGCAGTAATGGAAAACAGGTGTTCATCAGGGAACCTATCATCAATGACTTCTTGTTCAGCAGGTGCAATTGTTTGAAGCCTTGATAAAAAAATCAGCCACAACATTAGCTCTTCCTGGTTTATCAATGATTGTAATGTCAAATTCTTGCAACAACAGGAGCCATCTTGCCAACCTACCAGAGATGGCAGGCTTGTTCATCAGATACCTGATTGCTGCATGGTTGGTGTGGAGAAATATCTGATAACCTGTGATATAATGCCTAAATTTATTCAAAGCATACACTACTGCTAGCAACTCCTTTTCTGTAACAATGTAGTTTAGCTCAGGACCTTGAAGGTTTTTGCTGATAAAATAGATAGCATGCTCAATTGAATTTTCCTTTTGGCTTAAGACTACCCCTATGCCAAAATTAGAAGCATCTGCATGTATGTGAAAAGGAAGAGTCCATTTTGGACCTTGAAGAATAGGGGCTTTAGTAAGCAAGTCCTTTAGCTGTAGGAAAGATTTTTCACAGGCCTCTGTCCAATCGAATGCAAAATCCTTAGTTAATAAGGCATATAGTGGACTGGCAATTTTGTTGAAATCCTTTATAAACCTTCTATAATACCCTGCATGGCCAAGGAAGCTTCTGACATCCTTTTGTTTTGTAGGAGTTTGTAAATTCAGAATAACTTCAATTTTAGCAGGGTCAACCTAATTCCGTCCTTGGAGAGATGATGGCCTAGAACAATACCTTCTTGCATCATCATAAAGCACTTTTCACTGTTCAGAGACAAATTTTGCTCTCTGTACCTTTTCAATACTTTTTCTAAATTCACCAATGCTTCTTCAAATGTAACCCCATAGGTAGTGAAGTCATCCATATAAATTTCCATACAGTCATGAGATATATCAGCAAAAATACTAATTATTGCTCTCTGAAATGTTGTTGGTGCATTACATAGACCAAAAGGCAAGACTGAGTAAGAAAATGTTCCCCATGGGTAGGTAAAAGTGGTCTTATCTTGATCTTCAGGGGCAATTTTTATCTGATTGTATCCGTTGTAGCCATCTAAGAAGGAGAAATAGCTTTTACCAGATAGTGAGTCTAGCACTTGGTCTACAAACGGCAGTGGAAAGTGATCTTTTTTAGTGGCAGTATTCAACTCTCTGTAATCTACACACACTCTCCATTTTCCACCTTTCTTAGGGACAATAACTAACAGAGAGACCCACTGACTGTCAGAGATTGGGTAGATAAAACCAGCATCAAGCAACTTTTGAAGCTCATTCTTAACTATTTCTCTAAGTGCTAGATTTATTCTTCTTTGAGGCTGCCTAACTAGTAAATAGTCTTCTTTGATATAGATCCTATGAGTACACATTCGAGGATCTATTCCTTTCATGTCCCCATATTCCCATGCAAAAGCTTTATGCTGATCTTGCAGCATTTTGAGTAGGATAGCCTGTTGAGATTGTGACAGCTTGCAATTGATATTCAAACAGTGACCTAGAGACAATTCTATCTGCTTAGTGAGATCACTCATAGAATCTACAGGTGATGTTTGTACCTCTTGTGGAAGTAAGTTATGAAAAATTGTAGGAAGTTTAGGCAGCAAACTCTTAGAATTTAGTTGCTTCAGGAAACATTGTAGATGACTCCGCTATTTAGATCGCATGGAACTTCCCATATTAGAGTTAGACTACAAAATTTGAAAAGCAAGGCATCCTCATTCTCGGGTTGTAAGAATGGACCAGCTTTGAAGCATCATTACACTGAACCAACTTAATTGACTTCAGTTTCTTCCCCACATCCGCCAAACAAAGCTCGTACCGCCGCAGGCCCAGCGCAAAGACAAAAGCCACCAGTGACCGCACTGGCATGTCAGGCACCTGCCGACTTTTGATACCTTAAGATACTGGTCGGTTTGATCAGATCGGTTTTACCAGCACCGAGGTAATACGCGATAGCAGACCGGGCCGGGACCAAAACATTACTACACCGGGCCATTTAAGGGCGTATTTCAAAATCATTTCCAAGGTCAGTGTACTTTGGAATGACTACATTTCCCAACATTATATCAGCCAATTTCCCTAAGACATGAATTTTTTGGGGATCCTTTTTCTTTCATCTAGGTTTCTTCAAACAGGCCTCTTTAATGGCTTTTCCATAAATTGGAACATCTTTAATGGCCTGAAATAAAGGAATTTGAATTTGTACATTCTTTAGCTGATCCAGAATGTCAAAAGTGGGTTCTTCCAGGGATTTAGGTGTGATACTTTGTAACCTCTGAGGAAAAGGTGGTTTGTCTTGACTTTGCAAAACAGGCTCCTTAGAAACCGTATCAGTTATAGGCATATGCTCAATAGAATCAGCAGGTGCAGTAGGTTCTTCAGGGGAAGAATCTGGTATCTCAGTAATTAGAGGTAGTTGTGGAGCAGGAAGAGTGGTTCCAGACCTCAAATGGATATCATTAATGTTTAAGGCATAAGTTGGATATTGGTTGGCTTCAGCAAAATACATGGGCTGCTGTGGCTGCTGCTGTTGCTTATTATTGGGATTTGGCAATGGCTGAGCAAGCATAGGCATTTATTTTGGAGGGCCAGTATTTGTGGTAGTTGTTGCAGGAGGTGGCATAAGGGCCTGAGGTTGTGGCTGTGGAAGCTGCAGGAACCTAGGGGACTGGTTCTGCCATTGCTGAGAACCTCTCCATTGAGGATTCTGCTGTCAGTTACCTGGAGGTGGAGTCCATTGTCCTTGCGGCTGCTGCCAACCTCCTTGAGGAGATTTCCATTGAGGGGTCTGATAGTTAGGCCAAGGTGGTTGAGATGCATTCTAAGGTGGTGGTGGTCCATATGTAGGTTGCCATTAGTTATTATAGCTAGAATAAGGATTACCAAAAGTCAAAGGGTCTTGAGGCATACCTTGTCTTTGAGCCCATGGTCTCCTTTGTGCAACAAAGAACACTTGATCATCATCACCTTCTACTGGCTTAAAGTCAATAGGTAATTGTTTAGCTTCTAAATTAGCCACCATCTTGCATCTGCAGTCATGTTTCTTCTGTCTGCAATGTGGACAGAACTTAGCCGAAATTGCTTCAGCTTCCTCATGTTTCTTCCGAGCTTGCATAGTGTCCAGTTGTGTAGCCATATTGTTAATGATATCCTGCTTGAAATCAGACAACAAATTTGTTATCTCCATCCTTGAAACTCCACTGGAAGAAGACTTTCCCACTGTAACTTGATGACCTCTGCCCTTCTTCACATTTGCTCAGGAGTAATTGAGACATATCTTCATGAGATCATCCCAAGATGCTTGAGTGATATCACCACCTCCCATCAGGTCCAAGGAATCTATGCAGGTATCATTGATTCCCCTTAGAAAAAGCAATTTCTGAGATTCTTCATTAAGAGTATGGTCTGAATTCTTTTTCAGAGAAAACAGGAATTTGGATATATAATCCTCCATGCTTTCATCTTCCTTCTGTTGAATTTGAAATATGTCATCACCTTTACTGCCACTCTTACAGTATTTCTTGTATTTCTCAAGAAATTTGGTTTGCATGGCTGGCCAACTATCGACAACACCCCTTCCCAAACTCATGAACCATCTGAGAGCTCCCTCCTTCAAGGTAGCAGGGAACAATTTCAGTTTGTGAGCATCTGAAGTATAGTCATAACTGCGATAGAGGATATCAAACTCAAACAAGGTCTCTAGGTCTTCTGTGACTAAGCCATAGAACTTGGGAAGCAAAGAAGAAGGAATATTCTTAAGGTTGTCATTGTTTTGTTGAGAAGTAATGGGGAATTCAAAAGCAGAAGGTCGATTCGGTGGATTACGTGCCATGTTCACCTAACCAAGTATAGGAGCAAATGGATTTTCTTCAGGTTATTCATCAAATGGGCCAAATAGCAAGTCAGCACACAGATCTTCAGCAAATGGGTCAGTATCTAAGTCTCCTTTGTCCTCAAATAGGCTATAAGTTGGTTCAGTTTTCTTGGCAACAAATGGCAGGTTGGGGAGAAATCTTCCCTGAGCATCTCTCCTTCTATGCATGCAATGAAAATAAATGGTATTTTAAAAGATTTTGAAAAACTGACTAAACTACTGCTAACAATGACTATAGCAGGTTCTTAGATTGACACCATCCCCGACAACGGCACCAAAAATGTTCACACCCACAAAAGGATATGAAAGTCACAACAAAAATAAACCTGGGAATTAGACATTCTGACAAGTGACTCACATCTTCTCATGGTCGTTCATTTACTTTATCGAACTAGGGAACATATACTTGAAATGGAGCAGCACGGTATGTGCACTAAGAACTAGTTTCTAGTCACCATCTATAGAAAACAAATGCTTAAAAGAAATGCAACGCAAAGCTTTTAACTTAGACACAACTCAGCTAAAACAGAAATCATAGCAGCTATTATTAAAAGACAAACTGTGAGCTGGCCTTATGTTGCAGGAACAGACACAGGGATGGATTCCCGATGCTGCAGGAACAATACAAGGCTGAGTTTGCGTTGAAATCCACAAAAACAGATTCTAACTAGTAATCAACATGAAATGAACAGTTAACTACAACAACTTGCTATAGAATACTTACTAAGTGGGCCCCTTTATCAAGCATCAACTAGATTACACAAGAAGTTGACTCAAAGCTTCATCGAATTTTATTCATATTCAGAACCAGGATACATCAATTACTCAGTTTGAAAATAAAACTTAGCATAGAACTCTATTGCGTAATTTTTAACACATACTGTTTCATCCTCGTTCACTCACGTAGGAGGAACGGTTATTTAAATGAAAAAGACAACTAACTGAGGGAGTCATTATCATAAATACATTATGAATCCGCGGAATAGATATTCATAAATGAAAGTCTATATGCTCGACGTGACCCAGAGAGAATATAGCATTACACACTCCATAGATCAAAGGACCGTTAAAGCTCCTTCCCAAAGATTCGGTGAAAGAGTTATTACTGGAGCAACTTCTTCAATGGAGCCGAGATTCTTTGCGCTTGATCAGCTTCTACTCCCTCCAACAACCTGCAATAAGTGACAAAGGCAAAGGAAAGCATACACACAAGTGACATGACATCCATTCATTAATCACACGTTAATCCTATTCCATTATCCAAAATCATAAGCATACATCAGCCATGCGAGAGGTCAAAAAGATAATTAATGATGTTGTCAAGCTACAGGAAGATGGAATTCGTTGCTACAGGATACCACCCGAAAAGTCTTTAATCAACAGGTTTAAACAACTATTAATAACAAAAGTAAGAGTATCAAAAGTTCAAACTATGAGCATATTTAAGGCTCATCAACACTCTTCTTCCCAAGCAAGTTGAACCGCAGGACGATCAAGTTGTGGTCTAGGATCAAAATTCAACTTGTGCAGAGCGTATGGAAGAGTAGTATATGCTAAATTTTTTTGTCAGAAAATAGTTTTTTGGTACAACTATTATATCTCTATTGAGGCTTTGAATGCACATGTTCATAAATTCACTCCTCACTTTTGTATCAATTATGTAACAGGTTTTTAGTTGGGAAAATTTAGGGTGGCGGTATCGTAGCTAGTCTTTTTGAAAATCTGTTATGGATCCCTACATGAGGGACAATTTTGTAATCTTCTGTAATGTTTCGAATCATATTTTTAAAACATTTTGGGCTATAATTGAAGGTTTTATTCCTGGTTCTTTCCTACCAGTATGCCCTCTGAACTAGGATTATGTACATTTATTTATATATTACAGTGGCTTGCCACTTTTTTCAAAAAAAAACTATTTGAAGATACACGGGTTCTCTCTAGTTATATTGTATAGTTTCAATGCAATGGATGTAATTTGATTGCTCTGCAATATCTGATATGGTATCAAAGCATACTAGATCTTGTGCCTATCATTTAGTCTCTATTATGGTCTCAGTGTGTCTTCCTATCTCTATGCGGGAGGTGCCAAAGAAATACATCATCGGTGAAGAGGAATTTCATGGTTTTCATGATCAGGCACTTACAACTTTTACTTCATATTGTTGAATACGTGAGTAATGGAACAGTAAGCTACAATGCATCTCCTTCATGTGGAAGAAGGTCCAAGCCCCTGTGTCAAGGTTACACGGATCTGAAATCCTATGAGACTGTTCGCGTGGATTCCATAGTCTATTCTACAGTTCTTCTTTCTTTATCTGGTCGCATGAAGGTATTCATAGTTTGTTCTGCAGTTCGTCTTTCCTTCTTTGACCATTGGAGATTGCTAGAAGTTTTGTGAGAAGTCTTCAAGTCTAATGAGGTGACTTGGAGCCCCCAGCAAGGAGATTTAGAGTAATCGGTCAAGGTTTGGGTTTTTATTGCTTGATCTTTGCCCTCTTCAATGGATTTTAATGCAGTGGAGAAGATGTCAAGGTTTGGGTTTTTATTACAAAGTAGTGGAAATAATGTCTCCCATACTAGTCGGTTTTTATTTTTAATTTCTTTTAGAGAGGCACTCAATTTGGTCAGATTACATCTTAGTTGTTGGCATGTAAAAGTTTTCTTATGTCCATCCTGATCCTAGGATAATTCTTCTCAATTCATGTCACCATGTAATATTTGATTGCCATAAAAAAAATTTAAACCTAGATGGGTTGTTCTAAGGCTTAGGGAGAGTTAAAAAATTTAAATAATAATAATAAAAGTGTATGGCTATGTACCTTTAAGCTCTTTCAAGGGGTTTTTTTTCTTCCTTCTTTAGCAAAATGGTAGGAAGTTCTCCAAAATTTCTTCTTCGAGACTCTCATCTATTGCGTAGAAATAATTATTATGCCTGGAAGACCAAACTTAAAACTCAACTCAAGTTTGAGGAAGTTTGGGATGTGGTCAATGGAACCACAACAAGACATAAAATTGATGCTGATGAGCAGAAGAAATTTGATCAAGCCAATAGAAAGGCCAAATTGATCATTTTTTTTAGTGTTTCTGATGAAGTTCATCCCTTTATTCATGACTCGTCCACAACCAAAGATACATGGGACAAGCTCAAGATGGTGTATGAGGCGAAGAATCAGAATGAGATCTTGAATTTGCAAAGTCAACTATATGGCCTGAAGATGAAGAATGGAGAACAATTAGAATCCTTTCTTAAAAGGATTGCAGAGTTGAGAGCGTCATTACAAGCATTGGGAGAAACAATTGATGACAAAATTTTGGTGCCTATTGTTCTACAGGCACTACCTTCCAGGTATACAGTATTTGTGACAGAAACAACACCCACTTTTGAGAAGCTCATGAATCTACTCTAGAAAGAAGAATCTTTAAGGCATGAGCATGAGGAGGAAGATCATGCTATGACCACTCATCATAAAGGTAAGAAGCCCATAAAGTAGTGTCCAATATGTGAAAGAGTTGGACATGATGTGAAAAATTGTTGGTACAATTCCTTCAACAAAGGATCATCCAACAAACCACATCTAAAGAAGCCACTTCAAAGTGGCAAACCAAAATGGGAGTAGAAGAACAAACAGAAACAAAAAAGCAATGTTGTTGAAGTAAAAGATTCTCCAGATGAGGAATATGTGCTTTCAACCCACACTTTAGAAGACGGTTCACAATCAAACTCAATATGGTATGTGGTATCGGGTGCTACAAAGCACATGATTAGATAGATTCTCCAGATGAGGAATATGTGCTTTCAACCCACACTTTAGAAGACGGTTCACAATCAAACTCAATATGGTATGTGGTATCGGGTGCTACAAAGCACATGATTAGATAGAAGGAGTGCTTTCTCACATTGAAACCCCATCATGGTACAGTCACTCTTGGAGATGATACCGTCCATGAAATCAAAGGTATTGGTGACATCTCTTTGAAGTTTGCCATCAATCATCGTAGGCTTACAAATGTCTTGTGCGTGCCAAGACTTACCAAAAATCTCCTTTCTGTTAATCAATTTCTTGACCACAACCTTAGGATTGAGTTTGATAGCCATCAGGATACAAAGATTTTTCTTATCAAAGATAAGTCTAAAAATGTAAATATTGTTGCCAGTGCTACCAAGATTGGAAAAATGTTTAGGCTTGATACAATTCCTAATAATCAAGCCTTAGTGGCTAAGGATGAATATCTTGCTCTGCTTTGGCATCATAGATTTGGTCATTTAAGCACTAGTTACTTGCTAACACTTCGTAAGAAATGCATGGTCAAAGGGCGTCCCTCACTTGAGAAGTCGAGTGTTATTTGTTCTAGTTGTATTGTTGGAAAACAAAATAGGCCACCCTTCTATCCTAGTGAGCATCGTGCAAGCCAACCTTTGCAACTGGTACATACCGATCTATGCGGGCCTATGCCACTTAATCACATTGGCTACAAGTACTTTTAGTTGTTTTTAGGTGATCATACAAGGAAAATGTGGGTATATTGCTTGCAACATAAAGATGAATCTCTATCATATTTCAAGGAGTTTCACACTTAGATGGAGAAAAATAGGAATCACTATATCTATGTCCTCTGCTCAGATCAAGGGGGGGAATACACCAGCACAAAATTCCCCACATATCTGAAAGAAAATAGAATTCATTGTCAATTAACTATAGCATACACACCTCAAGAAAATGGAGTTGTTGAACAAAGAAATCACATCATCGTGGAGATGGTTTGAAGTATGTTGAAAGATTCTCAAGTAGAGCATGCATATTGGGCTAAAGTTGTTCAGACAACAGTTTATCTTTTGAATCGTGCACCAACCAAAGCACTTGATGGCATTACACCAGAAGAAGCATGGACAGGGGTAAATCCTTCTATCTCTCATCTTCGTGTGTTTGGATGAACTACCTATATGCACATTCCTAAATAGAAAAGGAAGAAGTTAGATGAAAAATCAATGAAATGTATTCTTCTAGGATATAGTAATGAATCTAAAGCATATTGCCTTATGGATCCCAACACAAAGAAGATATAAATTAATAGAGATGTAATTTTTGATGAGAAGAATGATGTAAGTTCTCCTCCTGTATCATCATCTACTTCAGATAGTGCTCCTATTTTCAACATGGATGGTAAAAATGATGGGCATGTTGATAATCAGTCAACACCCACCAATGTCACAAGACCTTTACCAAAGTGGTACACTAGTACCGTTTGAGATGCAAAGTTAGATGGAGTCCCAAAAACTTCCACTTCAGGTCCAAGGACTTATAGTATGGCTCACAATGAGGTAAAATTTGCACTAATGACTTCAGTTTTTAAAAAATTTGAGCCATCCAATGTTCAGGAAGCACTAGAATCAAAGCCTTGGAAAGAGGCTATGGATGCAGAGTATCAGTCTCTAATGAAAAACAACACTTGGGGGCTTGTTGATCTACCACTTGGTAAGAAATTAATTGGTTGTAAATGGATTTTTAAAACTAAGTATAAAGCATATGGTAGTATAGAGAAACATAAGGCTAGGCTTGTAGCCAAGGGTTATGCCCAGAAGGAAGAAATAGACTATGAGGAAACATTTTCTCCCACTACAAAGATAAAAACCATTAGAATGATTTTTGCTTTAGCTGCTCAATTTGGATGGAAATTGTATCAAATGCCCATGTAAAAAGTGCCTTTCTTAATGGATACCTTAAGGATGAGGTTTATATGACCCAACCAGAGGGATATGTTGCACCTGGTAAAGAGGAAAAGGTTTGTAAACTTATCAAGTACCTATATGGTCTCAAAAAAACTCCTAGAGCTTGGTATATAAGAATTGATGAACATCTACTTCAACATGGTTTCACTAGGCATCCATATGATCCAAATCTCTACCTCAAGGATCAAGGGAGGGATATTGTGATAATTATTGTATATGTTGATGACTTGGTTATCACAGGAAGCTCAAAAGCAATGGTTGAAACATCCAAGAATGATCTCAAGAAGACATTTGATATGAAAAATCTTGGGCTACTACACCATTGTCTAGGCTTAGAGGTATGGCAAAAAAATCACCATATTTTTGTATCTCAAAGGAAATATGCCAAGACACTGCTTGATAAATTCAAAATTATGGATTCCAAACCCATGTCTAAACCTATGGAATCAGGTTTGTAGTTATCTACATCTGATATATCTCCTCGGGTGAATGCAACTCTTTATCGTCAAATGATTGGAGGTTTGATTTACCTGACATATACTAGACCAGATATCAGTTTTGTTATTAATTATCTTTCATGATTCATGCAAGAACCAAAGAAATTCCATTGGCTAGCAACAAAAAGTGTCTTAAGGTATCTATATGGTACAATGGATCATGGTTTGGAATATAAAAATAATAATCAATTCTTCTTAACTAGGTACACAGATGCATACTATGCAAGTTGAGTTGATGATAGAAAATCCACATCTGGTTTTGTTTTCTTCCTAGGTTCAAGACCTATTTCTTGGGGAAGCAAGAAGCAAGCCACAGTTACTCGTTCCTCAATAGAGGCAGAATATCATGTAGCAAGTGCAACAGTTTGTGAAGCAATTTGGTTGTGTTGCATATTAGAAGGATTGGGGCTACCACAAAACCAACCTGCAATCCTCTATTGTGATAATCAAAGTGTTCTGAAGCTTTTTTGTAATCCAGTGTTTCATGAACGGACCAAGCATATTGAAGTCAAACTTCATCTGAGAATATGTTCAACAAAACAACATCCACCTCCAATTTTGCTCCACACTGGAACAATGTGTTGACATCTTCATCAAGCCTCTTGCACATGTTAAGTTTGAATTTTTTCAAAATTATCTTACTAGTACTTAAAATAAATGATGTAATAAGGGGGATATGTTGACATATTCCATCATTTTACCCGTGATTTGTGTATTTTATTGTCTACTAGTACAACATAGGATATATTCTGTTCAATTGGTTTAAGTTTGTTGTTGTTTCATAACTTATTTAGGAATTTGTTCAACCTGTCACTATTTGAAGATACACGGGTTCTCTCCAGTTATATTATATATATACATGTTTTTAGTGCAATGGATATAATTTGATTGCTCTGCAATATCCGATATGTATATGAAGAGATGATCATTGTATTTATTTATAATAAATTGGGAGATTTATATCAAGCTACATCTTTGATTAAAACTCTTATGACTTCTAATTTATATTTAGTGAGTTCATATTTTTTATCTATGAGTCAGCATCTTGAGTTTGAGTACTCTTGTATTCTAGCATTAATATATTTATTTGATATTCACACTCAAGCATCTTGTGTGGAGACACCTTCATGGAATGATTAGTTTAGTCAAATTGCGTGCATTGAGATCTCATCTCCATCTCATGTTGCTTCTACTGGTACTATTTTTTCTACATCCATGGCTCCTAATGGTTCTTTACAACAAGACATACATCATCTTCCAAATACAACTACTTGGGATGAGTACTTGATTGATATTATAGGTTTATCTTAAGAGTCCTATCTTCTAAATTTGGAAGAAAATATTAAGGATATTAATATTCCCTTTGATATCAGCTCATATGGAGTTGCATCATCTTCTTTAGATGTCATGAGGACACCTTTAGACCCTCTTATTCTCTATGTTTATTTATCACAAATTCTCATTATCTTGGAAACCTTTGAACAACATTTAGATGAGCTAATTTTGTCTTTAGATTATGTTCTATATCCATTTCCATAAGGTTTTGGATTGCCACATTAATTAGTGAAGTATGGAAGCCTCTAATTTGATTGTGACATATTTTTGTACCAACATGGTGACATTTGAGCAGAGTTCAAAGAAATCACATATCTTGATATTTCTTCCCTCATATTCCTTTCAAAAAAGGAAAGACATCTTGCATACATCCTTGGTTTTGTTTATTCCTAAGGCAAGGAACATTATTTGACAATTTTGGATCATCTTCAACATTTATTATCAAGCATCTACTATCACTATAGAAGATTCTACTTTGAGGGGGTTGCATGGTCTCTCTTCTCTCTAATCGACATTGATTTTTCCTCGAGTGGGGTCTTCTCCTTCTCGTATTTTTGGAGATAATCTTGTGTTTTTATCTCTTTTGAAGAGGGATTTTTCCTACAAGTTTTTCTCCTTTTCTCTATTTGTGACAATTCATGTGTATAGAATACCTAGCACAACCTCATAGTCATGACCCATATTTGCATCATTGCATCTTGCACATTCTCCCTTAATTGCACTTAAGGGTGTGTTGGTATGAATGAAGTATATTTCGTAACTGATTTCTCTTATTAGGTCTTATTTAAACTCTAAGTTCACTTAGGGCATTACCACTTTATATCTTAAGTCATACAATTAAAACATGTGTCATAATATTATGTTGGTTTATGTTTCATCCTAGCCTATATAAATAAGTTCTCATTGTAATCTTGATCCATGATAAATCAGCTAAATTAATGTACACATACTATTCATTTTCATCCTTTAATAGAATGGAATTATTCTTTCATGTTG
>VDFB02369852.1:0-13516 GCA_007258455.2 Sequoia sempervirens | reverse complement strand
TGCTTCAACAAAAATGTGTAACTGTGCAAGAACTCTACCCATCTCATATGTCTCTGGTTCAACTTCCCTTGACTATTCAAATATTTTAAAGCTAGATGATCCGTATACAACACAAATTCCTTAGGTAACAAGTAATGTCTCCACTTCTTCAAGGCTTCTATTATCACATAGAACTCCTGATCAAAGACTGAATATCTTCTCCTAGCATCATTCAATTTTTCACTGAAATAGGCTATGTGTCTCTCTTCCCGACTCAACACAGCTCCTCCTATTGCACTTCTACTAGTATCACAATCTACTTGGAATACCTTATCAAAGTTCGGTAGTTCTAACACAGGTTGTTCTATCGCCTTTTGCTTCAACAAATAAAAACTCTTTTGTGCTCCTGATGTCCACTTGAATTCCTTTTGGTCACCCCTCATTGTATTTATCATTGGTTTGCAAATAATACTAAAGTTCCTAATGAACTTCTGGTAAAAGCTTGCTAGTCCATGAAATGATCTTACTTCCCCAACGTTCACAGGTGTAGGTCATTCAACTATTGCTTTAACTTTCTCAGGATCCATCTTTATTCCTTTTGCAGATATCATAAATCCCAAATACACTAGTTATTCCTTCATGAAACTACACTTCTTGATGTTTATCAAAAGCTTCTCCTCCCTTAGCCTCTGGAGTACTTGTTTGATGTGCTCCAAATGTTCTTCCTTAGTCTTACTAAAAATTAGAATATCATCTAGGTAAAAAATGACAAACTTTCCCAAGAATTTCTTCAAGACTTCATTTATCAGCCTCATAAATGTGCTAGGTGCATTAGTTAGTCCAAATGGCATGACCAACCACTCATATAGTCCCTTATTAGTCTTGAAAGTAGTCTTCCATTCATCTCCCTCTCTGATCCTGATCTAATGGTATCCACTCTTTAGGTCTATCATGGTGAAATACTTTGATCAACTCAGACTATCCATGATGTCATCCATCCTAGGAAATGGGAATCTATACTTCACCGTGATCTTATTGATAGCTCTTGAATTTGTACATATCTTCCATTCTCCATCCTTCTTAGGTGCAAGTATAGCTGGTACTGCACATGGGCTCATACTTCCTCTGATCAATCCTTTCTTTAGCAATTCCTGTATCTGTTTGTTTAGCTCCACATTCTTTGCTGGTGTCATCTGGTGTGCAGCTTTGTTCAGAAAACTAGCTCCTGGAATAAGATCCATATGATGAATGATACTCCAGATTGGTGGTAATTCATTAGGCACATTCTCTGATACAAGATCTTAGTATTTTGATAATAGTTCAGTGACTTCCTTCCCCGATGATTATTCTTCTCTTGCGGTGGTTCTTTCTGCATCTAGGGCTCCACACTTCCTTGGAATAAAAGCAAAACACATGTTTTCATGTCTCAATCCTTCAAGAAATTTCCTTCCATCTACCAAATTGATCGTAGCTATACCACATACTTCACTTTTAGGTTCATCTTCCAAAGGTGTCAAGGTGATTCTCCTTCCATTGGACATTATGGTATAAGTATTCTTTCTCCCATCATGTATGGATTTCTTATCATACTACCAAGGTCTACCCAACAACATATGCCATACATCCATTGGCATAATATCACATGGTACTTCATCATGATATGATCCTATATGAAATTTTACTAGACATTGCCCACTCACTAGTATCTTGTGCTCATCTTGAATCCAGGATATCTTATAAGGCTTCAAATGTTTTCTTCTTTCCAAATTCAACTTTGTTACCATTTACTCATAAACTAGGTTATCTGTACTACCACTATCAATGATAACTTTGCAACACTTACCTCTTGCTTTGCATCTAGTCTGGAACACAATTTTCCTCTATGGTGCTTCCTTAGGTACTTCCTTCTTCTGGAACAATTCTCTCCTCATGAATAATGATTCTCCCTTCTCGAGACTTCCTCTGAAACTCAGTGGTTCCATTGGCTCTTCCTCTGCATATCCGATTATGGAATGATTCTCAATCTTCTTACTTTCTTGGCGACACTCAAATGCTCTATGTCCTTCTCCTCTGCACTTAGAACAGGTTCCTTTGAAATTTCTCTTATCATATCCTTTCTCATCTCTCTGGTATTCATCATTGTGGTATGAATTGCAACCTCCTCTGTTGTGGTGGTAAGAATTTTTGTCCTCTCTCCCTTTGTGGTATTAATTGGAATCCCTTTCTTCCTTGTGGTATGAGTCCTGTTGGTTGAATATTTTGTAAACTTAGGAGGTTTAGCAAAATGGTGATTTCAACACAGTGTGAGTTAAACTCTCCTATTTAAGGGAAGGATCCCTCTATCTAAATAACTAAAAACAAATATGGGTGGAACGTTAATCTCTCCTCTTGTTTCAGGAAAGACTAAACCCTTTTCTCTTCACAGAAAAAGTAATCTAGACTTTTAAATAGATTTTATCAACGGCTTGCAATAAATTCAGTAGAAAGGAAATGAAGTTTCCTGAAAGCTCAAAGACTTCTGTCACTTCCTTCGGGATGAGAAAGCAATTTCAAGCACAAAGTCTTGAAAATCTGCAATCCTATCTACCCTTTTGAAAGATAATTCTAATGATAATATATAGCATAAAATAGCACAAAGTCTACAAGTATGATGTATCTATTAACTACTATGAATGGGAATCGTTACGAGCACAAAGACTTGCAATTCTTCTTAACTTATAAATTATGAATTCAATCTTCAACATTCACAGCACAAAGTCTGAAAATATTTTGATTGAAGCTCTCCCTAGCAATCTTCCACAATCTTCAAATGATCACAAAGTAATGCTCCAAAATGACAAAAGAACACAATGGATGCAAAGTAGGACTTCAACACAAAGTCTGAAATCTGCAACTCTTTGATATTATTTGAAAAGGAACAACTTATAACTATAAAGCTCAAAGTATTTATGAGTACAAATTTATGCAAAATTTTCTTGCTTGCCAAAAATATATGTTTACAAATGACCCTCTCAAGTATTTATAGGAGAGAGATCATGAGAAAAAGGTGAGAGGATCCCAACTAACTCGAGAAATTCTCTCAACCACCAACTACTTGCAATTGACTTATTCCAAATTACAATCCTAATTTATCTTGACTTGTAATTTGATTACATGTAATTACAATCTTCAATAATGCGAGTAGCACGACCACTTGCTATTACAATTTCTGAATTTACATGTAATTTGTCAAAACAAAATTACAAATGCATAATTGAAATTATTCTATGTGTCCAAGACACGACTCTAACTACATCATCTTTCATTTGCGATGATCTTCATGCTGCTCCAGGATTTTAGAACTTGAAGTATTCAGGATTGGTGAAGACATCTCGAACTTGGAACGAGAATTTGCATTCTTAATGATCTTTGTGTCCTTGGCGAACTTCAACCTTATCACAGGTTTGGAGTAGTACCATTTCTTTAAGAAGGAAATTCTTCTCTTCGTTGCGTTCTTTTTCCATGCTTGATTTACTTTGTCCCTAGATGGCTTCATGAGGATTATTGACCTTCAGGCTGCTCCATGAATTATTGTTGTATCTCTTCTTCTTTTGTTCACTGATGAAGAACCCATAACACCTTATTCAAGATGAAATTGTTATAAAACAATGCCCATGCCTTGATTTGTTGGTTTGATAGATCATGTGTGCAAACAAGACTGACAAGGGAAGGGATAAATTGATGCAAAAATGGGCTCACAAGTGAATTTCGGGTTTTGGAAGGCTGACAGCAAGTAAAGAGTGAAATAGGTATTTTTGGAAGCCATTGCAAGTTTATTTCCTTGTGCTAACTTGTAGTTGCATTTTAGACAAAAATGCCCTACTTGCAATTGATTGGAAAAATCCCTATTTGCTTTCTAGGGCATAATTTTATTCTTTTCTTCTTTTCTAGAAAATGGTAATGAGATGGAATGAAATGTGAATGTGGAATGAAATGAGATGAAGGGCGAATGGAAATGTAATGAAGGATGTGAATGAACAATGAATAGAATGAAAGGTGAAGGGATATTACGGATGGACATGAGGATAAAAATGAATGGTATATGAAGAAAAACGTGTTTTGAAATGAAAGACGTTTTCAGCAAATGAAGAATGACGTTTCAATAATGAAAGGCGTTTGTATGTAGGGCGGAATAGAATAAGAGTGACATTTTCATAATAGATGGAGGTGTTTTGAATGGGGGCAACGCGTTTTGAAAGACGACATATGGCAGTGATAAAGGAAATACAAAAAAACGCATTTAGAAATGGAATGGTAAATGGGCGAATGAGGAGAACACGTTTTTATAAAATCGTTTTTAATAAAGGCATTAAAATAATATACAAGAATCTAAGAAATAAAAGAAGACATACCAGTAGCAAAAATTGCAGACAAAGAAGAAGAAGAAACCCTAGGCTCTATTTGCAAACTCAGCAAAGAAAAAGACTTGAATATTAATAGCTGAAAGCCCGATTTTAAAACTCCTAGATCTATAAAATCTGCTTGAAACAAGGAAGACAAATGAAATAGGACTCGAACTGCTCTGATCAAGAATGGCGTCGGAATTTTTAAAGCTCTTTGCAAGTGATTCAACATGAAATCGATTCTTTGAGGTATTTGCAAATGACTTAGTATAAAATCGAGCTTTTCAAAGACAAATGCAAGTTACTTTTAATAAAATCGGACCTTTTTAATGATATTGCAAGTGAAATCGGGCTTTTATATGCTATTGCAATTATTCTAAATGAAATTGGAACTTTTTAGAACAATTGCAAGTGTTAATAAGTAAAATCGAGACTTTTAGAAGTGATTGCAAGCAACTTAAAAAGCAAGTTGGACCTTTTAAAGGCAATTACAAGCAACTTAAAAAGTAAAAGTAACTTGCAATGACCTCAAAAAGTTTCTATACTTGTAAATGACTTAAAAAGTTCCTAAAAAGACTTAAAATGAGAAAATAAAAACAAAATGACTTGCAAGACACAAAAAGTTCCTATTATTGACTTGCAGTCAAGCTCAAAAACTCCTACTTGTAGTGAAGCCATAAAAACCCGAAATGAACCAAAAACATGAGAAAAATGACTCAGAATTTCACGAAAACGGACAAGAATGAATAAAAAGTGCTAACCCAAAGGACTATAGACCTAAAATTGAGATTTGCTAATCTTTGCACCTCGTAATACGTGCCTTAGAAGAGAAAATCTTCAAATTTTATGAAAATTTTGATAGGTTATCCCAATTTTTAACAAGTCAAAAATTAGGGACAACAACAAATGGCTCCCCAATTAGGAACTTTATCGTGGTGGAAAACAAGCAGCGTAGTAGAATCCGCATCTCCCGCGCTCCGGCATCCATTAGTTACAGAGTCAAGCAACAAAGATACAAATGATGTGAAGGATGACACAACCGGCCACCAAAGTAAGCCTAATGGGAAACATGACACAAAATTGCAAAATGCACCTATTGAAAAGATAAAACCCACCCAATTGAAAACTAGCCAAAATTGAAGCTTCCTCAAACAAACCATTAACCGGTTCTACAAAATAGCTACCCCTTCAACAACTTACGATCTTGCAGCCGATTGTGGTAGGCAACTTTGTATACGAAGCTGCGGAGCAATGGTATCAAAGTTGATGTAGGTAATTTCCTTTTTGCAGTAAATGAACAAATTCAATTTCCTTTCTCTGAAACGAATCATTTGTATTGCCGTCTGGAATATATTTTGAGATCGTGACTTGCTCAAGTGCAAACGCTTTTGATCTTTGAAGTAACTTCATGTTCAAGTACAAGTGGAACATCTTTGATTTCACCGGGTTTCCAACCAAGCAGATGTCTTATGGGGGTATCCCCTGATCCACAAAATTGAATTCTTCTTATTGGTTCTATCTTTACTGGCTGCTTTTTCAACCACATCCTCATGCTGAGAGGAATGAATTTCCTCATGCAATCCAAATGAAAACATGGCTGCTTTTCTTCCTTCATTATGTTGTTTATAACCTTCTGATTGGAGAGAATCTTCAACAAGACTTGAACAAAATTCTTCTATAGTACTCATGAAATGATCTTCATCAAGTTCTGAGATAGATCTCTTATGCATAACATGTTCTATTTCATCCTTAGAAGAACTTTCTTGGGAACCTGAAAAAATATCAAAACTTCCAGTTTGGAAAATAGACTCTTTATTTTCATCCTTCCCAAGTTTCTCATGATCTTCCAATTTATGGGATACTGGTTTGGCATCAAAGCTTGAACAAAAAGATTCCATCTCATCCCAAAACGTATCCTCTTTAATATCTTCTTTGCTCTTTTGAATAGGAGAGCTGAACTTTGTTTCATGACAACTTTCATCAAAGTCTCCAAACTCCAAAATAGAATTATCTTTATGTTCTAAAACTATTGTTGATGCTGCTTTGAGTAGGTTTTCTTCATCTTTCTCCACAAAAGAGGGCAATTCATCAAACCAAATAACAGGAACCTCATTTTTATCTTCATAAACTATCTTTTCACATCCCATGATGTGATTGTCCTCCTTCATCAACACCTTTGAAAGATGGTTTTCAACCTCTTGTTGAGTATTCTTCATGATATTTGATATGGTCTTTTCTTTTTGTTCAACAACTTTCTGGAACTGCATATACCAGATTTGAGAGTCGCCAGCTATGTCCACTTCCTTCTCTTGGAAGAGACTAGCAAGATCACTTTGTTCAAAATTAGAATCCTCCACTGTTGAATTTGTTGGTGGTTCCTCAAGAGCAAGCCCTTCTAGTGTTAAAGATAACTTTCCTTGACTCTCATCAGCAAAATTATGAGCAACAGGTAGATATGGCCTTCTTGGAACATCTTCTTCATAAGGGGAAGATAATACACCTTGAGCTAGCTGCCTTTTAAGAGCAAGAAACTCATTTGCCAACTTTTACACCATGGGATTCATCCTTGTGTTGAAAAAAAATGAATCCAAAGAAGAAGAACCACTTGGTTCTATCCTTATCTACCTAACAAGAATGAGATCGTGTTCAATTTCTGTCGCCAGGGTTTATGCAATTGCAAGAGTAGCTGGAGCTACTCTTCTTAATAAGAAACCAACCTCGGGTACTTGAGCATTTACAAAGAAACATTTCAAATTCTCAGCTGTAGGTTGAGCAACAGTTGGAATTCTTCGTGTCAGCTTGTTGAAGTGAGCAATGAACTCGCGCATAGGCACGTGAGATTCCTTCTTCAACTGGGTGAGCTGAACCAACAAAGCATGCGTGTCTTCAGGAGGTTTGAACCTTTCTTCGAACTTGGCTATGAGAGTTGCCCAGTTTGTGATGGTATGTGGTGCCAAATGATAAAACCAATCTGCAACAACACCTTGGAGAGTCTCCACAAATAGCCTTACAGATACATCTTCATATTCAACACCATGAACTCCACAAGCACTATAGAAAGCAGCAACGTGCTCATCAGGATGTTGTTGTCCATCACCAAAGAACTTGGGAAAGTTCTTCCGTGATCCTTTAGGAAGAGCATGTAGGGGTGGAGCTAGACTTAACGGACCAAAAGCATTTCCCCAAGGACCTTGAGCAGCCATTTACATGTCCTTGGTAAAAGCTTGAAAAACCTACAAGAACATAAATTACAATGAAAAAGAACACATGTATACTTCAAAAGAAAGAGTGAGGCTTTCAAATGTGTATCGTATCCCCAGCGGAGTCGCCAAAAACTATTGGTTGAATATTTTGTAAACTTAGGAGGTTTAGCAAAATGGTGATTTCAACACAGTGTGTGAGTTAAACTCTCCAATTTAAGGGAAGGCTCCCCCTATCTAAATAACTAAAAACAAATATGGGTGGAACATTAATCTCTCCTCTTGTTTCAGGAAAGACTAAACTCTTTTCTCTTCACATAAAAAGTAATCTAGACTTTTAAATAGATTTTATCAGCAACTTGCAATAAATTCAGTAGAAAGGAAATGAAGTTTCCTGAAAGCTCAAAGACTTCCGTCACTTCCTTCGGGACGGGAAAGCAATTTCAAGCACAAAGTCTTGAAAATCTGCAATCCTATCTACCCTTTTGAAAGATAATTCTAATGATAATATACAGCATAAAACAACACAAAGTCTGCAAGTATGATGTATCTATTAACTACTATGAATGGGAATCGTTACTAGTACAAAGACTTGCAATTCTTCTTAACTTCTAAATTATGAATTCAATCTTCAACATTCACAGCACAAAGTCTGAAAATATTTTGATTGAAGCTCTCCCTAGCAATCTTCCACAATCTTCAAATGATCACAAAGTAATGCTCCAAAATGACAAAAGAACACAATGGATGCAAAGTAGGACTTCAACACAAAGTCTGAAATCTGCAACTCTTTGATATTATTTGAAAAGGAACAACTTATAACTATAAAGCTCAAAGTCTTTATGAGTACAAATTTCTGCAGAATTTTCTTGCTTGCCAAAAAGATATGTTTACAAAGGACCCTCTCAAGTATTTATAGGAGAGAGATCATTAGAAAAAGGTGAGAGGATCCCAACTAACTTAATAAATTCTCTCAACCACCAACTACTTGCAATTGACTTATTCCAAATTACAATCCTAATTTATCTTGACTTGTAATTTGATTACATGTAATTACAATCTTCAATAATGCGAGTAGCACGGCCACTTGCCATTACAATTTCTGACTTTACATGTAATTTGTCAAAAAAAAATTACAAATGCATAATTGAAATTATTCTACATGTCCAAGACACGACTCTAACTACATCATCTTTCATCTGCGATGATCTTCATGCTACTTCAGGATTTTAGAACTTGAAGTATTGAGGATTGGTGAAGACATCTCGAACTTGGAACGAGAATTTGCATTCTTAATGATCTTTGTGTCCTTGGCGAACTTCAACCTTATCACAGGCTTGGAGTAGTACCATTTCTTTAAGAAGGAAATTCTTCTCTTCGTTGCGTTCTTTTTCCATGCTTGATTTACTTTGTCCCTATATGGCTTCATGAGGATTATTGACCTTCAGGCTGCTCCATGAATTATTGTTGTATCTCTTCTTCTTTTGTTCACTGATGAAGAACCCATAACACCTTATTCAAGATGAAATTGTTATAAAACAATGCCCATGCCTTGATTTGTTGGTTTGATAGATCATGTGTGCAAACAAGACTGACAAGGGAAGGGATAAATTGATGCAAAAATGGGCTCACAAGTGAATTTCGGGTTTTGGAAGGCTGACAGCAAGTAAAGAGTGAAATAGGTATTTTTGGAAGCCATTGCAAGTTTATTTCCTTGTGCTAACTTGTAGTTGCATTTTAGACAAAAATGCCCTACTTGCAATTGATTGGAAAAATCCCTATTTGCTTTCTAGGGCATAATTTTATTCTTTTCTTCTTTTCTAGAAAATGGTAATGAGATGGAATGAAATGTGAATGTGGAATGAAATGAGATGAAGGGCGAATGGAAATGTAATGAAGGATGTGAATGAATAGTGAATAGAATGAAAGTTGAACGGATATTACGGATGGACGTGAGGATAAAAATGAATGGTATATGAAGAATAACGTGTTTTGAAATGAAAGACGTTTTTAGCAAATGAAGAATGACGTTTCAATAATGAAAGGCGTTTGTATGTAGGGAGGAATATAATAAGAGTGACATTTTCATAATAGATGGAGGCATTTTGAATGGGGGCAACGCGTTTTGAAAGACGGCATATGGCAGTGATAAAGGAAATACAAAAAAACGCATTTAGAAATGGAATGGTAAATGGGCGAATGAGGAGAACACGTTTTTATAAAAATGTTTTTAATAAAGGAATTAAAATAATATACAAGAATCTAAGAAAGAAAAGAAGACATACCAATAGCAAAAATTGCAGACAAAGAAGAAGAAGAAACCCTAGGCTCTATTTGCAAACTCAGCAAAGAAAAAGACTTGAATATTAATAGCTGAAAGCCCGATTTTAAAACTCCTAGATCTATAAAATCTGCTTGAAACAAGGAAGACAAATGAAATAGGACTCGAACTGCTCTGATCAAGAATGGCGTCGGAATTTTTAAAGCTCTTTGCAAGTGATTCAACATGAAATCGATTCTTTGAGGTATTTGCAAATGACTTAGTATAAAATCGAGCTTTTCAAAGACAAATGCAAGTTACTTTTAATAAAATCGGACCTTTTTAATGATATTGCAAGTGAAATCGGGCTTTTATATGCTATTGCAATTATTCTAAATGAAATTGGAACTTTTTAGAACAATTGCAAGTGTTAATAAGTAAAATCGAGACTTTTAGAAGTGATTGCAAGCAACTTAAAAAGCAAGTGGACCTTTTAAAGGCAATTACAAGCAACTTAAAAAGTAAAAGTAACTTGCAATGACCTCAAAAAGTTTCTATACTTGTAAATGACTTAAAAAGTTCCTAAAAAGACTTAAAATGAGAAAATAAAAACAAAATGACTTGCAAGACACAAAAAGTTCCTATTATTGACTTGCAGTCAAGCTCAAAAACTCCTACTTGCAGTGAAGCCATAAAAACCCGAAATGAACCAAAAACATGAGAAAAATGACTCAAAATTTCACGAAAACGGACAAGAATGAATAAAAAGTGCTAACCCAAAGGACTATAGACCTAAAATTGAGATTTTCTAATCTTTTCACCTCGTAATACATGCCTTAGAAGAGAAAATCTTCAAATTTTATGAAAATTTTGATAGGTTATCCCAATTTTTAACAAGTCAAAAATTAGGGACAACAGCTGGCTCTGACTAGGGAACTGCCTTTAGTCGTGAAAACAAGCAAAGGTAGTAGAATCCAGAATCTCCAAGTGCCTTAGTATCCATTGGGTTACAGAGTCAAGCAACAAAGATACAAAATGACAGGAAGGATGACACAACCGACACAAAGCAAGCCTACGAAAACATGACACAAAAATTGTGCAAATGCACTTATTGAAAAGATAAAAACCTACCTAATTGAAACTAGCCAAAAATGGAAGCTTCTCAAACGAAACCATTAACTGGTTCTACAAAATAGCTACCCTTCTTCAACAACTTACAGTATCTTGCATGATTGTAGGCAACTTTGTATAGATGAAGCGTGAGCAATGGTATCAAAGCTTGATGTAGTACTCTTTTGCAGAAATGAACAAATTCACTTTTCTCTAGAAATGAATCATTTGTATTGCTGCTCTGAAATATATTTTTGAGATCAGACTTCTCTTGCTCAAGTGCAACTGCTTCTTTGACTTCTTTTTGAAATATAACTTCATGTTCAAGTACAAGTGAAACATCTGATTTCTCACTGGTTTCCAACCAAGCAAGATGTCTTATGGGGCATCCCCTTGATCCGAAAAAAATTGAATTCTTCTTATTGGTTCTATCTTTACTGGCTGCTTTTTCAACCACATCCTCATGCTGAGAGGAATGAATTTCCTCATGCAATCCAAATGAAAACATGGCTGCTTTTCTTCCTTCATTATGTTGTTTATAACCTTCTGATTGGAGAGAATCTTCAACAAGACTTGAACAAAATTCTTCTATAGTACTCATGAAATGATCTTCATCAAGTTCTGAGATAGATCTCTTATGCATAACATGTTCTATTTCATCCTTAGAAGAACTTTCTTGGGAACCTGAAAAAATATCAAAACTTCCAGTTTGGAAAATAGACTCTTTATTTTCATCCTTCCCAAGTTTCTCATGATCTTCCAATTTATGGGATACTGGTTTGGCATCAAAGCTTGAACAAAAAGATTCCATCTCATCCCAAAACGTATCCTCTTTAATATCTTCTTTGCTCTTTTGAATAGGAGAGCTGAACTTTGTTTCATGACAACTTTCATCAAAGTCTCAAAACTCCAAAATAGAATTATCTTTATGTTCTAAAACTATTGTTGATGCTGCTTTGAGTAGGTTTTCTTCATCTTTCTCCACAAAAGAGGGCAATTCATCAAACCAAATAACAGGAACCTCATTTTTATCTTCATAAACTATCTTTTCACATCCCATGATGTGATTGTCCTCCTTCATCAACACCTTTGAAAGATGGTTTTCAACCTCTTGTTGAGTATTCTTCATGATATTTGATATGGTCTTTTCTTTTTGTTCAACAACTTTCTGGAACTGCATATACCAGATTTGAGAGTCGCCAGCTATGTCCACTTCCTTCTCTTGGAAGAGACTAGCAAGATCACTTTGTTCAAAATTAGAATCCTCCACTGTTGAATTTGTTGGTGGTTCCTCAAGAGCAAGCCCTTCTAGTGTTAAAGATAACTTTCCTTGACTCTCATCAGCAAAATTATGAGCAACAGGTAGATATGGCCTTCTTGGAACATCTTCTTCATAAGGGGAAGATAATACACCTTGAGCTAGCTGCCTTTTAAGAGCAAGAAACTCATTTGCCAACTTTTACACCATGGGATTCATCCTTGTGTTGAAAAAAAATGAATCCAAAGAAGAAGAACCACTTGGTTCTATCCTTATCTACCAACAAGAATGAGATCGCAGGTTCAATTTCTCGGCTGTGGTTTATGTGAATTGCAAGAGTAGCCGGAGCTACTAAGAAACCAACCTCGGGTACTTGAGCATTTACAAAGAAACATTTCAAATTCTCAGCTGTAGGTTGAGCAACAGTTGGAATTCTTCGTGTCAGCTTGTTGAAGTGAGCAATGAACTCGCGCATAGGCACGTGAGATTCCTTCTTCAACTGGGTGAGCTGAACCAACAAAGCATGCGTGTCTTCAGGAGGTTTGAACCTTTCTTCGAACTTGGCTATGAGAGTTGCCCAGTTTGTGATGGTATGTGGTGCCAAATGATAAAACCAATCTGCAACAACACCTTGGAGAGTCTCCACAAATAGCCTTACAGATACATCTTCATATTCAACACCATGAACTCCACAAGCACTATAGAAAGCAGCAACGTGCTCATCAGGATGTTGTTGTCCATCACCAAAGAACTTGGGAAAGTTCTTCCGTGATCCTTCAGGAAGAGCATGTAGGGGTGGAGCTAGACTTAACGGACCAAAAGCATTTCCCCAAGGACCTTGAGCAGCCATTTACATGTCCTTGGTAAAAGCTTGAAAAACCTACAAGAACATAAATTACAATGAAAAAGAACACATGTATACTTCAAAAGAAAGAGTGAGGCTTTCAAATGTGTATCGTATCCCCAGCGGAGTCGCCAAAAACTATTGGTTGAATATTTTGTAAACTTAGGAGGTTTAGCAAAATGGTGATTTCAACACAGTGTGTGAGTTAAACTCTCCAATTTAAGGGAAGGCTCCCCCTATCTAAATAACTAAAAACAAATATGGGTGGAACATTAATCTCTCCTCTTGTTTCAGGAAAGACTAAACTCTTTTCTCTTCACATAAAAAGTAATCTAGACTTTTAAATAGATTTTATCAGCAACTTGCAATAAATTCAGTAGAAAGGAAATGAAGTTTCCTGAAAGCTCAAAGACTTCCGTCACTTCCTTCGGGACGGGAAAGCAATTTCAAGCACAAAGTCTTGAAAATCTGCAATCCTATCTA